>CM051256.1:23668742-23791242 GCA_027921565.1 Artemia sinica | reverse complement strand
ATATATGCGCCAATACTGTTCTACAAATCATTTCTGGGAAAGCTTATTCCAGAGCTATACGAGGACACATACTCACTGACCGGTCACTGAACACACTTCTCTTCACTGAACTTTACGGCACTGAAGATGGCGCTAATTCAGCAGACGCGGAAAAAATATTCAGTGCCTCCGACGAGCTTATGGAGTTCTTCACTGTTTATCTTGGTGCATTGGAAGGTCACACAGACATGCGGAGTATATAGGAAAGTCTGTCCCTGGCAGAAGTCGCCAAGAAATTTTTCTTCTCTCTAAACAGTCACTTTCGGAAAGTCACGTACGGTGAAACTGTGGATACGGAAATGATAGACATACTGAAGAAGTTCATCCAAGCAGAGCGTACGGGGAACTCGGGGATCTCCACCTTCAGGCAGTTGAAGCTATGTTGCCCTATTTCGCAGCGTCCAACCACTTCCTATATGTGAAGTCTGCCAGGGTGTACCTGCAAAATATGAAACAGCTGGAAACTACCAATCCCGACGTGTTTGACAATTTTCAGAACGGGAGCCATGTTATCTGCAGATCCGAAAAAGTTTGGGCGGGCCTGTCGTCAGATCTGGTCATTGAGTAGGTCCTCATGCGCTCGTTGAAAAACTAACGGTGATCTTACAAGGGGAAGCGGCATGAGTGAGTTGCAGAGGCTGACTTGGTTACTCTCAGCACCAACTTGTAGTGCCAATTAATTCGTCGATGCAAACTTTTGCTAAGGTCCAATACGAGACGAGCGAACAGCACAAAGAAGTTAGAGAGTCGAGGATTGAACGCGACAACCATGACACTAGGAAGCTCCTTTGCTTTCTTACTGAAAAATACCCCTTTCGCAGAAGACCCGAGCTTGCGAAACATTACCTCTGGAGTTACGGCTGATGAAAAGTCAACGTCGACACAGCTAGATCCGTCGGACAAGAAATCATGGAAAACGTCAACACGTACACATTCAAAAAAAAGTCTGTGGCAGTAACGCTTGCTAATAAAGCTGCACCAGTTATTGACGGACAGTCAGTTGCCGTTGATCAAGCATTCATGTTTAAGCGGCTGGTGACAGTTGCTGGAAATAGCGAAGATGATGATTTGGAGTCATACTTTAAGTATGAATTGTGTTCACCGCCTCCTTCACTTTTTTGAAGCAAACGGACTTCCACAAACAGCCGATAAGCCTGCCCTCGCCGATGCGATGTGGCGTCTAGTTGCAGAGCAGCAGCCGAAAACTGAAGACTTCGTCAAAGATTTCAGTGACAAAGCATATAGTTCTCGATGGTGGGGCACTGCTTCAGCGAATTCCTTGGGAAAAAAACTCAACTTATGATAGTATCTGTCAGAAGTACGTTGACTACGTTGCACGGGGTGCAAAGGACGTCGGTGGTTTTCGACGGATACGACCAAACCCCTTCAATCAAAGACATCACCCATTTGAGACGGAAAGGGAAACGATCGTGCCCGCAGATCAATTTTAGCAGGAATATGGTCTGTTCTACAAAGAAATAAGTGTTCCTAAGCAACTTCAAGAATAAGCAAGCAATCATAACCATGACCAGTGAGTACCTGACCAAAGCTGGGTGTCAGGTATACCAAGCAGAAAGGGACGCTGATCTTCTCATTGTTCTAACCGTAGTTCGATCTGCTTCTCTTATGCCTACTGTCCTGGTTTGGAGACGACACAGATCTGCTTATACTCCTCTGTTATCACGCACAGACAGATAGCCAAGCGATCTACTTTTACTCCGAACCTCGAGCTGAAATCTCAAAGAATAGAATTTGGGATATAAATGCAACGAAACTCAACCTTGGATCTCGTATATGCAGCACAATCCTGTTTGTCCACGCCTTCCTTGGGTGCGATTCAACTTCTCGTGTCTATGGCATTGGGAAGTCAGCGGGACTACAGCTTCTGATAAAAAACAACGAGTTTTAACGAATCCGCTAAAGTTTTTATGGACCCACTATCCACCAAGCACGACGTTTCAGCAGCTGGGGAGAAAGCATGATGCTTTTGTTTAAGTGTCCAGGCTCATTTCAACCCTCAATCAGTTGCGTCATCTCAAATTCATCGAGAAAGTTACAGCATCTGCTTCTTATGTTGAGTCTAAAGTTTTACCTCCCACCAGTGATGCTTGCAGCTTCCACTCATTTCGAGTTTATTTGCAAGTTGAATCGTGGAAAACCCTGGATGTAATCTCGACCTGGCCAGTTTGGTTGGGTAATTCAGAATGGATTATATCGCCCTATTTTTGGTGAACTCCCCGCAGCCCCCAACTCTCTCCTTGCAGTTTTTCGCTGTAACTGCAAAACCGACTGCTCAAATATGCGATGCACTTGCAAAAGAAATGGCAGGAAATGCACCTGGGCCTGTGGAGCTTGCAAGGGAACAAGTTTTGCGAACTGTGTTACAACTGAGTTTCTCGGAGTTGATGATGTCGAAGATAACGAAGATCTATGAATGTTGCTATTTCGAATACTTTTTTTTATCACATTTGTATATTATATAACTGAAAAAGTTGAGAATGCTTTAATCGGTAATTAAACCATCAAAATGGGTGATAGTTGTCATTCTACATTTTAAGACCGGTTTCTTTCAGATTCAGCGTGGTTTAACACTAGATGAGAAAATTCACCCTCCTCCCACATACTTCCCCTTTAAATATTGATAACCGTTGTTTATCTTGCAGTTAGAGATCATTTTCAGATTCAACGTACTTTATTACCCTAAATGCATATTGTTTTTTCGTGGTTCTACGCATTTTTGCAAAAGAATTATTTCTCCTCCTCGTTATTTACCTCACCCACAAAAAATGTATTTGTGAAAGTTTTAATTTTACTTTCAAAATAAAGGTGATTTTCATACTCACCGTGATCTAGTACCCCATTCTAGACATCAATTCTGTTGTTGTACGCCTTTATATGGGAAACACGAATTTCACCTCCTCAAATCAACCTCAACCTAAAAAAAAACATATTTGTGGAACAGCTAGATGAGCAGGACTTTGCATATTTGGAATCAGCGCATTTTTCTGAGTCGGGTAGTGAAAGAATCATTTCTATTGCAATTTGTTCCGGGTTAGGCTCTTTTTTTCACACACTTCCTGGACTACTAGAAAGAGGCGTGTAATCTTTGTACTGGTTGTATTCTAGCCCTCTGATTGGCCTAGAAAATGGTCGTGTGATCTTGTCCCGGTAGAAATAGTTACCCCTTCCTTTACTACCAGTGTGTTCTTGAATTTTACACAGCGTAAACTTGAGTGAGTGGCGCATAATTTGCAAGTATCAAAATTCCTTCCCCCTACGGAACGTTTTTGAATTAATGCAACTTTGCTTTTGGCTCACCATACATGAATAATTAAAACAAAATTTTCATATTGATAATGCATATTAAATTTGCGGAGCTCTTTTGAAAGTACTAAAAAAACTTTAGCGTAAAGTGCAAGGTATTAACTACGGGAAACGAACCCCCTTATACACGTAATCATTTATGTTCGTTTTAAGTTTTAATATTGCTCCTTACTTTCAGTTGAAAAAAACTTTTTTTATTTAATTTCTGATCGTTTTTTAATAATGCTGGGAAATCTGGTGCCCCCTTCATAGAAATGTCCTTTCCCCCAATGAAACATCCTCTATGAAAGAACATCCCCCGTAGCGTCCTTCTCCAACCCCCCCCCCCCACCAGAAATCGTCTGCATACTTCCCATTAACCTATACTATATGTAAACAATGGGCAAAGTTCATAACTTGCAGCCCTTTCCCTGGGAAGTGTGTGACATTAAGTTATCCTCAAAAATATTTATAAGATTTTCGACTATGTTGAACAAAATGGCAATCTTAAATTTTTGATTGGGTGACTTCTGGAGACAAATGAGTGAGGGAGGGGCCAAGTTACCCTCCAATTTTTTGGTCACTTAAAAAGGGCACTATAACTTTTAATTTCCGCTCGAATGAGCTCTCTCACGATATTCTAGCACTAATGGATCGATACGATCACCCCTGGGGAAAAAAACAAATAAATACGCATCTGTGATCTTTCTTCTGGCAAAAAATACAAATTCTGCATTTTTTGCAGATAGGAGCTTGAAACTTGAATAGTAGGATTCTCCAATATGCTGAATCTGATGGTGTGATTTTCCTTAAGTGTTCCATGACTTTTAGGGTTGTCTCTCTCTCTTTTTCGAAAATAAAAGGCATATTTTCCTCAGGCGCGTAACTTTTGATGGGTGATGGGTAAGAATAAACTTGATGAAACTTATTGAAAATCAGCCTAAAAAATCTGATTAGAATTTCTCTTGATGTATCTATTGGTATAGAAAAACTCCGTTTCTTAGAGTTACATTGAACAGGTCACTCCTTACTTACGGTTCGTTACCACTACCTGTTTGATAGTAGTAATGATCTGCCTTAAGCCATATAGACGGGGAGGGGTAAGTTAAAGATATAGAAATAGCCTACAACTGTCACAATTTCTTAGTTATTAAGTACCTTAATAGGAGTGTAAAATACAAAATAAAAGGAATTATATCTCAGAAATACTGGGGGAGGAGGCATTTTTCCCCCTTCCCAGGCCAAGAGCCATCACTTTGTAAAATAATAAGAGAATGTATCATGAGCTTTGCAGAGCGCTGAATGGTAAATGCAAACACACAGCCCGTATTTATGGGTATTCAGCTTATTGTCATGCATAAGAAATATTGAAACATATATCATGGTGTGAGAAACATAATTGCAATCAATATGTCTGAAGGGCGCCCAGATTACCCGTTTGCTCAAAAAATGGGATGGAAAACTGGAAGCAGGAAAAGTAGTATAGACATGCCGTTTTATTCCAAAAATCTCTGAATCGAAACAAGATTTATCAGTTATATAAGGGTCGTAGCCAAGATTTTTTTAAGGTGAGTATTAAAAAAAAACTTATAAAAAACGAAGAAATTGTTACTATGTATTTTTGTTACCTTTTAATGAGTAGGGGAAAAACCCAGGGGAGTTCAAACCCCTACTACCCCAACCCGCTGGATACGTCCCTGAGGCTATCCTCATCAAATCTGTTCTGTTTTTTTTTCTGAGCCAAATTCTAAAATAAATAATTTTAGGGTCTCAGCTAGACACTTTCTCTTTTTTCTCTTCTAAACAACGATTAAACATTATTTTTTTTTTTATCACTTACCGTCTAGTTTTTTATCACTTACCGTCTCTGATCATCTAGTTCATCTATGAATTTTTCCAGAAAACTAATCTGTGCTACGGCTTTCCGTCTTATTTTTTCATTTTTCTGCCCAATGTTCCTCCGGCCCGAAATCAAAATATGGTACGAGGAGGTGGTCCGTGTTTCTTTTAAATAAAGATTTGCCTTTTTTCAAACTCCATTACTTCGTCCAAGATAAAAAGAGAACATTGTAGCACGGAATTGCTATTGTTCAGTCATGTAAGAGCAAAAGCCCTAGATTCAATTTAGCACGTGATATAGAGCCAAACATGATAAAATTGTGACACATTTAGCACTTTCGGGCTACAGGTGGCAACTTTGCTTACATCATGTTATCGGAGCTGCAGAAGGCACTGCTTAAACATGATCATAGGATGTATCAGCATAGACTGCTTTGGGCTTTAATCAGGAAAATTTTTCACATATGTATTCAAAACAAACAGATTTACAATACTGGATTACAACAAAAATCCAACTTAATGTTCGCTTCACAAGCTTAAGAATCAGTAACATTATATTTTGAAGACACCATTAAAATTATTTCTGTTATAACTTTGTGTGAGTCTTCTTTTATAAATTAAAACCATCCAGTAGGAAAACTTCAAATTATGTCTCATCTATACGCTCGGAGCGTGTGTTTTTTCTCAAACAGTTCTTGGTAACGAACGACCCGGCTCAATGGTAACCGAAACTGTAGAAAACGGAATTTTTGATACTAATAGATACATCAAAAGAATCATATTTTAATGCTAATTTCAAATATATAAGTTTCATCAAGTTTAGTCCTACCTATCAAAAGTCAGTCCCTGAGAAAATTTGGCTGATTTTCGAAAAAAAGGGAGAAAGACCCCTAAAAGTTATAGAACCTTACTGAAAATCACACCATCATATTCAGCGTATCAGAGAACCCTATTGCAGAGGTTTCAAGCTTCCATCTACAAAAATGAGGAATTTTGCATTTTTTTGCCAGAAGAAAGATCACGGATGCGTGTTTATTTGTTTGTTTGTTTTGTTGTTGTTTTTTTTCCCGCGGGGTGATCGTATAGACCCAGTGGTCCTAGAATATCGTGGGAGGGCTCATTCGAACGGAAATTAAAATTTAGTTTCGTCCCTAGTGCCCTTTTAAGTGACCAAAAAAATGGAGGGCAACTAGGCCCCCTCCCACGCTAATTTTTTTTCTCAAAGTCACCCGATCAAAATTTTTGAGATAGCCATTTTGTTCAGCAGGGTTAAAATATGATAAATATGTCTTTTATGATGACTTAATGCCCCGAAGTCGCCGGGAGGAGGGCTGAAAGTTATGAACTTTACCCAATGTTAACATAAAGTATTGGTTATTGGGAAATATACAGACGTTTTCAGGTAGTATTTTTTTTGGTAGTGGGGGGGGGGAGTGGATCAGGGGTTATGTGGGAGGATCTTTCCATGAAGAAAGTTTTCATGGGGAAGGGACATTAATATGAAGAGGGCGCCGGATTTCCCAGCATTATTTAAAAAAAGATCAGAAATTATATATATATATATATATAAAAAAGTTCTTCAACTGAAAGTAAGGAGCAACATCAAAGCTTAAAACGACAGAAAACATTACGTATATGATTGGGTTCACCTCCTAGTCAATACCTCGCTCTTTAAGCCAAAGATTATTTAGTAGTTTCATAAGAGCTATTTATTCTAATTAACGGTATTTGTGATTAAGCAGTCATTTTTAAAGAATTAGAACAAAATTCGAACTTTAGCTTAAACAGCAAGGTATTGACTAGGGGGCGAACTCTCTAATACACGTATTAAAAATATATGAATATAGAAGTTCGTTACGTAAGTTAATTCGTAAGTTACGTATATTTATTACTAATAAAAACGTTCGTAAATAAAATTAAACAACAGCAATCTTAGAGCTAGCCTGAAGCAAAACAAATTAGCCTGACAAAACAAATTTGTTACAAACAAAACCAATTAGGATTGTTTTGTTAATTACTCATTTAGTGCTTTGGAACATTGTCCTGCTGGATTTAACTGGATTTGCTGAATTAAAAAGAAAACTTAAGAATTGGAACATAATTTGAACTTAACGTAAAAGGCGAGGTATTGTCTAGGGGGGAACCCCATAATATACGTAATAAAAATATTCGAATATAAAGTTCGTTACGTAAGTTAATTTGTAAATTACGTCAGAACCAATTTAGAGACAGCCATTTAGCAAAACAAAAGTAAAATTTTTATGCAAATTTTGTTTACTTATTCAATGACGGTGAGCCAAAATAAAAGCTGCATTAACTAAAAAACGATCAAAAATTAATTAAAAAAACAAGTTTTTTAAACTGAAAGTAAGGAGCGACATTAAAACTTAAAACGAACAAAATTATTCCTCATATGAAAGGGGATGTCCCCTCCTCAACGCCTCGCTCTTTACGCTAAAGTTTGACTCTGTCTCACAACTTTATTTTTTAAAACAATAAAAAACTTTAGCAGTAGAAAGGCCTCATGAGCTCCCACGAGAACACCGTGCTGCCACCTACAAATTTTTTACATAATTTATGCATGTTTTTATGTCTGTTCGTTGTCAGTGAGAATGAAAAAAAACAGGATTTTTCTCACTTTGATGGATGTTTTTTTGGACGGTTATGTGTGTTGGTCAATTTATTTGATGTTTTTTCATGGATGTCAACATCAATTCATGTCTGTTTTATGGTTTTTGTCACTGAGAATGAAAAAACAGGAACTTTCTCACATTTATGGATGTCAACAGCAATTTATGTCTGTTTTATGGTTTTTGTCAGTGAGAATGAAAAAACAGGAACTTTCTCACATTTATGGATGTCAACAGCAATTTATGTCTGTTTTATGGTTCGCTGTCAGTGAGAATGAAAAAACAGGAACTTTCTCACATTTATGGATGTCAACAGCATTTTATGTCAGTTTTATGGTTTTTGTCAGTGAGAATGTACATGCTCGACGCGAATTTTATGAGATTGTTTGGCTAACATAACCTGAGAAACATTATGGTTTCTTTGATCTTTAGGCTAACCTAACCTGAGAACTTGATTTACATAATCGGCGGGGAAATTATTGATTCACGAAGGGGGAATTAAGAAACATTATGGTTTCTTTGATCTTTAGGCTAACCTAACCTGAGAACTTGATTTACATAATCGGCGGGGAATTATTGATTCACGAAGGGGAAATTAAGAAACAAACATGGCTTCTTTGTTGTTTGGTTAGCCTAACCTGAGAAATTGATTTACATAATCGCTAGGGGAATGTATTGATTCACGAAAGGGGAATTAAGAAACAAACATGGCTTCATTGTTGTTTGGCTAACCTAACCTGAGAAATTGATTTACATAATCGGCGGGGAAATTATTGATTCACGAAGGGGAATTAAGAAACAAACATGGCTTCTTTGATCTTTAGGCTAACCTAACCTGAGAACTTGATTTACATAATCGGTGGGGGAATGTATTGATTTACGAAAGGGGAATTAAGAAACAAACATGGCTTCTTTGTTGTTTGGCTAACCTAACCTGAGAAATTGATTGCGTAATCGATTGGGAATTTTATTGATCCGATAACGGGAAACAGGATCACGTGTATCCTTCTCAGCCAATCAGAGGGCTTGCTTACATATTAGCGGCGGAGGGAATATGAGGAATGGATTTTTGCTATAGTTTTATTAGTCTGTGAATAGAATTCACTAAGTTTTTAGTTAGCAGTGTAATAACATGAGTGAACAAGTTGAGTTAGAAATATCCTTTTATTGCAACTGTTCTATTTGTAAAGGACATTTTCATGATTTTGAACATTCTCATGAACCTACTGCATGTTTAGACAGCATAGAGGCAGAGACAGATGAGAAGAATCTGGAGGAAACGAGAAGAAAAATTATATGTGACATGGAGAGAAATTTATACCAGTTGCAAGTATGCTCACATAAAAGAAGGGTTTGATATGATGGAAAAGGAAGATCAAAAGAAGAGACTGGTAAAAGAGGGCTTTCTCTATAGTGTAAAAGACAGCAGTGAAAACCCAATGAAAAATATATATAAAGCAAGATATAACTCGGATTATTATGATGATTATGTTCTAAGAGAAGAGAAAAAGTGGCCCTTTAAGAGACAACATAAGAGGTCATTCTACGAAAAGGATTTTAAACAACGGAAACCATGGTGGAAGAGTTCTCATATATGATTTAACGTTAAATCTAATTATTAATATGTATAATGAGTTTTATATTGTAATCATACAATAAATTTGTTTGTATTATTTTAATTTTCATATACTAGATATATATAAAGTGAGGATACCATCAGAGACTTCTGTACATGAATAGTTCAGTTTGATTAGATCGCTCCATAGAGTATTATCAGTCCACAACCAAGTTTTCTATCAATGATAACAAAAAATAATTCATTCTTTCTAATCTTTATTCTCTCCTGATACTATTTAAGACGTTGAGATTTAATCGGGAATTGTCTGGGGGAAAATTTTTACCGGGTTGGAATTGTCTAAGGTATCTTTCCATTGGGGGGTGGGGATTTCGACGGGAGAAATTCACCAGGGTGAATTCATTTGCGGGATCATTTTTATACTAGGGGTTGGGGTATTGAGAGGAAAGTTTTTCACAGAATAGGGGATTTCCTGCATGATTTTAAAAACAAAAAGAAATTCTTTCAAATGAAAGTGGGCAACGAAAAAACTTTCCTCCGGAATTGTCCACAAGAAATTTTCGTGGCTGGGGGGGGAGGCTATTTTATGTGGGAAGAACTTTACATGGAGGGGAAGCCGAATTTTCTGCCATTATCTCGTAACAATCAGAAATTAAATAATAAAAAAAAACTAGTTTTTTTTCAACTAAAAATAAGCAGGAACATCAAAACTTAAAACAAACAGGAATTATTATGTATGAGGGGGGGGGGGGGCATTTCAATACATCGTTATTTACGCTAAAATTTGTAGTTTTGTCCCAATTCTTTAAAAACATCTCTTAAAACAAAAGGACTTTTTAATTAAAATAATATCCCTTTTCAAAAGTTCTGGAAAAGTCGAAACTTAGGGCAAGAAAGAGGTATTGAGGCAGAAGCAACCTCCCTAGTGTAAATAATGATTTCTGTTGGTTTTACGTTTTAAATTTAATTATATTTGGAAGATACATAATAACAAGGTCAATGTTTAGCAGTATAAAAATGATTTATCAGAAAAAAACATACAGATTACCCCCTCCCCCTTTTGAGAGTGAATGTTTACCATTCTCCTAAAATATCTTTGTTAAAGTCTGTGTATTTTCTTTAGTCTCAAAAAATAACGCCAATGCATTTTTCAAAGAAGATGATCATCACAGCCCCTACCATGTCTACGTACCCTGTTGTTTTTGCCACCAAAGACTAGGGCCGTTTTTTTCACTTTTCAATGTGCTAAGATCTTACATCTTTTGTCAGAAACCGCTTAAAAGTGAAATTTTTTAACTAAGATCTTACATGTTGGGTCGTTTTTATGCAAACGTCTTTTATCATTCTGCTCTGATGAGCGGTTTGAGAACAATGATGAGTGTATCATCGAAGTTCTCTTATCATTGTTGCATATGGCAGAAAGATGGCGTCTTTCATGTTTTTTGCTAACATCAGTGAGTTGTATGATCTTAGAACAAAGATAGCTGAAAAAACGATAATCTTTGCAGAAAGATGAAAGTTCTTAGATGTAAGATCTTAGTGCTAGAAAACAGCCCTACTGTTTCTGATGCGCCCAGATTTAGGAAGTGGCTTCATACTAGATCTGGTATCTATTTAAAATTGTAAATATATGGTACCAGCGCAAGTGATGCGAAGCATCGCGAGAGGCAAGTTTTTGGAAATAACACTTTTTACACGATTAAGACACTATTTTGCCACCCAGGTTGCACCAATGAAACCTTCTGGGTGGCAAGCTTGCATTGAGTAAACATAATACTTCTATGGAAGAATGTCAATAACTATTCTGCTTTTACAAAAATTGATGTGAGAATAAAATGCGCATCTTACAAAGGCTACTCAATATGCCTTGAGGCTGCCATGAAAAAACCCTAATAAATTTCTATAAGACTTATA
Organism: Artemia sinica; assembly: GCA_027921565.1. Taxonomy (NCBI): domain Eukaryota; kingdom Metazoa; phylum Arthropoda; class Branchiopoda; order Anostraca; family Artemiidae; genus Artemia; species Artemia sinica. The sequence goes on along the minus strand of CM051256.1, from coordinate 23,779,941 downwards.
TCAGATCTCAGATCGATTATGGACTAATTGTCTATGGCTCATGCTCAAAAACCATATTATGTAGTCTGGAGATCGTCCAGGATACTATGATCCGTGCTATACATGGCCTTCACTCTACGGCTATCTAGCAAATGTAATATCTGTAACCAAAATTTGATCAGCTTTATATTCCTTTTATGACAAAAATTTGGTAGACCCAGGTCATCTTTAAGAGCCAAGCTACTAAAATTATTTTTCGAGGCAACTACTTTTTTAAAATACATAAACTGCATGGACTTCAATTGTCTCCTTATAGTGGTCCCCCACAATAAGAATTATGAAGGTTTCCAAATACCTAATAGGATGAAGATAAATTATGAAGGTTTCCAAATACCTAATAGGATGAAGATAGGCCGAGACAGAAAATTCAAAAAAGCGCAAAATTTGAGGAGGCTAATTAAGAAAGAAGCTCAAAATCAGTTAATGCATTGATGCAGCTTAAATTCGGTAAGACAGAGAGGCTAGAAATTTCCTCAGCAAATTATTTTTAGCCGAAAATATTCCAAGACAATTTGGCTCATCTTTACAAGGAGTATCATTAAAGCCAGCCGTTCAAATGTTTACAGAAATATTTTTATGCTTAAATTTTCTTGGAGAGATTGCATAGCCAAATTGTCTTGCAAAGCCAAATTGATTGTATTAGATTGCATTGCTTGGATGGAGAGGTCATCTTTAAAAGCGAAGCTACTACTTAGGGTGATTGTATAGGCAGATTTTCATGGTCAGGCCTCCCTCGTTAACCAGGTATGGCTTGAATGTGCAGTTTTATCGTTGGACAACTATACTGCTTCGAATTTGTGGTTTTTATCCCACAAGACCAAGGTGTAAGCCGGTACGTGAAGACATTCCGAGGCAGAGGGTCAGGCAGTGCTTTTGGTAGCAATGTGCACCCTATATGGTGGTAAGGCTTTATTTGTAATTTTTCTAATGAATGGCTCTAGTTTACAAAAGAATCATATAATGTAAAAGATTTAATTTTATTCATCTTTGAAAACAAAATGGTACTGATACAAGGTGCTTGTGAAGCGAACATTAAGCCGGATCTTGATTTAGTAATGGAGCATTGTAAATCTGTTATTGTGAATTCAAGTATTGTGAATGTGCCTGATTTGAATCCAAAGTAGTCTCTACTGTTGTCCTGTGATTGTGTTTAAACGCCATCTATAACTCAAATCATGGGATAACAGTCAAAAGACCTGAAAGAGAACAGAAAAAAATGTGAAAACCTGGAAACGTAGAGCTTAAAAGAAAGAATAACCAACAACAACTAAAGAATAGACAAATAAAAAGAATAAGTGATGAATAATGAAAGAATAACGGATGCCTAAAATTTAAATGATACCGAGGAGAATACACCCTCTGCATTTGCAGGTAGAACAGAAATGGAATCAATGAAAAAAAGAAGAACAGTGAATCTATTTTCTTCAATGAAAATGACAATCAAAAAATAAAATGAGACTTAGTGCTTTTTATAAGGTAATTCGTGCTATAACTAATAGAAAAATATAAGGAAACTATAAAATATCATTTTTGGACTGTTTTTTTTTACGTTTTTTTTTACTATTGATAGAAAAATTAGGAAGTTTTAAGCACAATAAATCGTGTATATGTTAGCAAAAAATAGCCATTTCAACGTAGTTCAAAGTTCCGGAAATTATGTCTTTAAGGATGACAACCCCCTCACAGCCCACAGGTCAACGGTTGTAAGTTATGCCCTGGGGCATATAAGGTTTATATAGAAAGCGTTGTCGTAGAAATTTCAAAATGGCTCATTCGATCGGAAATTGAAAAGGCAAGTACGATTTTTAATAGTCGGAAGTGATTGGAGGGTAACTAACCTCCCTCTCAAGCCCACCATTTCCCCAAACACATCCAATCGAAATTTTGAGATATAAATTTTCTTCAGCGTAGTTGAAATATTTGAAAATTAGGTCTTTGAGGATGACAACCCCCCCCCCCCAGCCCTCAGGGCAAGGGTTGTAAGTTGTGCCCTTGGGGCATATAAGGTTTCTACTGAAAGCGTTGTCGTAGAAACTTCAAAAGGTCTCATTTGATTGGAAATTGAAATGGCTAGTGCCTTTTTTAACAGTTGAAAGTGATTGGAGAGCAACTAACGCCTCTCTCACGCCCACCATTTCCCCAAATACATCCAATCAAAATTTTAAGATACCCATTTTGTTTAACGTAGTTGAAAGTTCTAGAAATTAGATCTTTGAGGATGACAACTCCCTCACAGCCCACAGGGAAAGGGTTGTAATTTATGCCCTGGGGGCATATAAGGTATATATAGAAAGCGTTGTCGTAGAATCTCAAAAAGGGCTCATTCGATTGGAAATTGAAAGGGCTAGGGTCCTTTTTAATACTCGAAAGTGATTGGAAGGCTTGACATTTTTATAGTAAAGACTGATGTTGGTACCATGTATTATCATTTTTTTCTTTTATTTTTTTGTTTAGACCAGGGCACTTCGTATCAAAGGAGTTTGTCTTAGGAACTTCGAAAAGAACTGATTCGATTGAAAACAGAAAGGGCTAATGCCCTTTTTAAAAGTCGAATGTGATTGGAGGGCCACCCTTATGCCTCCCCAAGACCAGAACATAATTTGCACTTTACTGAAAAAAATACAAATGAATGTGCATTGTCAGTTTGATATACATATACTGATATTTAGTAATCAAAATGTTAATATATTATTTGATTTTTAAAGTTATAAAAGTAAAAACATTTATATTTTTTCAGTAAAGTACAAATTATGTTCTGGCCTTGGGAAGGCATGGGGTTTTGAGCACTACTCATGTTAATTTCTGCTCGTTTTGAGTTTGACTTGGTTATTTATTGCAATTTCTGCTCGCTTTACAACAACTCTGACGTAAATAATAGAAATAGCATAAAATCGTCAAAAATATTGATACCTGGTGTGTTTATAAAAAACTCATTTCAGGATCTGTTTTCTCCCCCACTAGGCGTGGAATATCCGAGGGAGTGTCCTCACCAATCAACTTAATAGGAGCATAGATTTGCATGCTTCGGAAACCTGGAACGATAAGAGGTGGTTTTGAAATTTCTTACAAAATTACCAAAAACAAGAGTAAGGCCAACGCTCTATAGGCTTTCGAAACGTCAGGGTATCATTTTTGATTCAATGAAAAATATTTTTTATTTCGAGCGGAATTCTAATATGCAGAATATTCAACAAAAATACAACGAAAATAATCGTGTTAACCAGGATTACTGCAGAAAACTAACGAAAGCAGTGTGATTGTTTTAAGGGGTTGACTAACGGTTTTTCATATTCAGTGTATTTTGGTTAGAAGTTAAGAAAGGATAAGTCTTCATTAGTACAGGACTTACAGGAGCTGAAAAAAATAAAGCCCGAATTCTTGTTAAAACTATATTAGCTATATTAAAATAACTATCAATATAACTAACCAAACAAAACGAATAACTATATTAAAATAAAGAATGCTTAAAGGGGAATATCATCTGGTCAGAAGACAATATGCGCACGCAACTAATACTACTATTACTGCTACATTTAATACTACTACTACTACTATTTCTATTACAACTACTTTTAAGGCTAAGAGCATTGAGATTAAAATTTCAAGAGAATATATCAAAAGGACATATTAGCAATTTCATAGCAATGAATAGTTGTAATGGGTTGAAACTTCCAGGATTTGATGAGAGGGATGTAGCAGGACTGCTAGTAGGACTGCTGCTATTTCAATTAATAATACTAGTAGTAATACCAATACTACTCTGACTACGATTACAACTATGCCTAAGGGTATAAACAGAAAAATTCAAAGATTTTCTTAAAGGGGGGGGGGGGGGCAGGATGAACTTAATCACAACACGCCGACTGAATGCAGGGTGTCAAGAGGGCATACAAACAATATCTTAGGAACAGTTGAATGTGCGAATTTGTAACTAACACAAACGTCAAGGACTTTTAGGGGAATCGGGGTCCGTTTTACAACCAAATCTTTTCAATTTTTAAATAGCCTGTAGAGCAGCTTCTGAGGGATAGACTTTTACTTTACCCTTCTTTGCACAGGAGAAAAAAGGAAAGCGTTTTAATTCGTTTGTTTCCTTTCCTTTCTCAAAATATAAACCCGTGCTTATATTTCTTTGGATTTCGAAGATTTTGCGGGAATTAAATGGGCATTAAATTGTAAAAATATGTTTTAAAAAATAAAGTTGTGAGACGGAGATAAACTTTAGCGTAAAGAGCGAGGCGTTGAGGAGGGGACAGCCCCTTTAATATACGGAATAATTTCTGTTCGTTTTAAGTTTTAACGTCGTTCCTTACTTTCAGTTAAAAAAAACTTTGTTTTTTAACTTACGTAACGAACTTCTATATTCATATATTTTTAATACGTATATTAGAGGGTTCGCCCCCTAGTCAATACCTTGCTCTTTAAGCTAAACTTCGAATTTTTTTCTAGTTCTTTAAAAATGACCCCTTAATCACAAGTGCCGTTAATTAGAATAAATAACTCTTATGAAAGTACTAAATAGTCTTTGGCTTAAAGAGCGAGGTATTGACTAGGAGGTGAACCCAATCATATACGTAATGTTTTCTGTCGTTTTAATTTTTGATGGTGCTCCTTACTTTCAAGGAGAGAGAAAACTTTTAATTTTCGTTCAAATGAGCCCTCCTGCAATATTCTTGAACCACTGGGTCGATACAATCACCCTGGGAAAAAGAAAAAGCAAATAAACAAAAAATTCCGATAATTCTGAGCTAGTGCATTTCCACCATTCAGGCTGGGGACTAAGACCCCAATACTGAGCTAGTGGATTTCCACCATTCAGGCTGGTGGACTAAGACCCCAATTCTGAGCTAGTGGATTTCAACCATTCTGGCTGGTGGACTGAGACCCCACTTCTTAGCTAGTGGATCTCAACCATTCTGGCACTTTGACTTTTCATTCCCAATTAAATTAAAAAATAAGCATTTTCAACTAGAAATAAGGAATCGTTAAAAACTAGAGTGGAAATTATCAAATAAAGAAAATGCCTGGCTAATGGAAGAAGTAATCCCTAAGCAAGCATTCTGAAGTTAGCTGGCAAAACTAAGGAGCATCGTTAAAAACTAAGACGAATCTTATCCCGTATATGAAGTTAGCTACCCCTCCAAAATATCTTGTTCTTTATGTTAGAGTTTGACTTTTCATTCCCAATTAAATTAAAAAATAAGCATTTTCAACTAGAAATAAGGAGTATCATAAAAAAAAACTAAGACGAATGGAAATTATTTTCGATTCTGAGCATTTTTGTTTTTCCCTCCAAAATTGACCCCCCCCCCTTTCCCTGCCCTCAAAAATGGGGGGAGGAGGGGCCTCTGAGCCTTGCCCTTGAGGCAGATCCCATTTATTTTCGATTCTGAGTATTTTTGGTTGTCCCTCCAAAATTGACCCCCCCTCCCCTGCCCTCAGAAATGGAGGAAGGAGGGGCCTCTGAGCCTTGTCCTTGAGACAGATCCCATTTATTTTTGATTCTGAGTATTTTTGGTTTTCCCTCCAAAATTGACCCCCCCCTCCAATACCCTCAGAAATGGGGGAACGAAGGGCCTCGGAGCCTTGCCCTTGAGACAGATCCCATTTATTTTCGATTCTGAGTATTTTTGGTTTTCCCTCCAAAATTACCCCCCCCCCTCCCCTGCCCTCAGAAATGGGGGAACGAAGGGCCTCTGAGCCTTGCCCTCGAGGCAGATCCCGTTTATTTTCGAATCTGAGTATTTTTTGGTTTTCCCTCCAAAATTGACCCCCCTCCCCTGCCCTCAGAAATGGGGAACGAAGGGCCTCTGAGCCTTCCCCTTGAGGCAGATCCCGTTTATTTTCGATTCTGAGTATTTTTGGTTTTCCCTCCAAAATTGACCCCCCCCCTCCCCCTGCCCTCAGAAATGGGGGAACGAAGGGCCTCTGAGCCTTCCCCTTGAGGCGGATCCCGTTTATTTTCGATTCTGAGTATTTTTGGTTTTCCCTCCAAAATTGACCCCCCTCCCCTGCCCTCAGAAATGGGGGAACGAAGGGAACGTTAAACTATTTTAAATTGACAACACTGTCCAAAGATCACATATGTATTATACAGTACACAATCACCCCATCTCCCCCAAAACACTTTTCAGTCATTTCTTGTTAATTTTTTTATTTCTAAACTATTTGAAATTGACAACACATTGAAGTTTCGCAAATCTCATTACCCCTTTTTAAATGTACCAGTTTTTTAAGAAAAATGTGCACGTGACCTCACGATGTACATTCATTGTGCAATTCTTATCAAAACAGAAAAAAAACCTGTTTGACCACATTATATTATTACGACCATACTCTCAAAACATGTTTAACCACATTATACACTGCCAAATAACCAGTCTGATAATCTGCCTTGGAAAGCTGCCATGGAACGTAGAATAACATGGACATTGCTATATGTCTAAGCAAATTCCATAGATACACCCTACTAACTCCCCATTACAGGGTGGAAATACCTAGAATGGAACCACTGCTGGTCGCTTATATTCAATAAAACTAGGAAATAGACACGTGGATATAAGACAGGAACTGCCATACTCTAACCTGTCAATTATACAACTATGTAATCTATCACGGAAGAGGAATTCCTGCAAATACGCTAAGTTTACAATATTGAAATAAGTCATCTAGGAAATTGACAAATGACCGAACCTAGCAATTTATCTCTGTATCTAACACGGAAAAGCTTGTGTTTGATAATACTGTATCTAAGTCAATAATCCTTTTTTGCCGTATATACCCAACAATTTATATAAATCTTTTTTTTTGGTTCCTGTTGTAGCAGAGTGGATTGACTGTCTGCTTGACAATACGGGGCTTAGGGATCTATCTCTGCCACGGTGGTTTGGGCAACAGGCTTGTTCCTTATCCCCATGTAAAAAATACCCCGCAACTGAAACGGTTCGACGTCCTTTGTGCCAGTATTGGTTCTGGAGAATCTTCTATCTTATGGTTTTAGTAATATTCTATAATAGTCGTTCAAGATCAGACTGTATTTAGTACAAATAGAAGTTCAGAGTGATCGTAGTATATACCCCCCACGGAAAATACCCCTCCCCCCAGTAAATACCCCCTCCCCCGCCAGAAAACAGTCCCGTGGAAAATAAGGCTTTCCAAATTTGAGAATTTTATAAGTTTTATTTTTTTAATTTCCGTAGTGGGAAGGAATTTTGATACTTGTGTATCATGCACCACTCACTCAAGTTTACGCTGTGTAAAATTCGAGAACACGCTGGTTTTTACGCTAGATTTTTCGTTACCTTAGAAATAAATTTGGGCTATAGATTTGCACATTGGGGGGGGGGATATAGCGGGTCTGAATGCAAAATGTATTTGGTACAATTATTCTGCATATTAGATATAAAGATAGAGAGGTGTACTGGAAATTTTTTTTTTTTTACTTAACAACATTTCCAGATACCTCGCTATTCTTCTGTAATTTTTAGTGGCCATACGCCAAACTCTGTGGAAGATCCTACTGCATTACGGAAACCCTGAAAAGATAGTTTCACTGATTGTTGCGTCTTATGAAGATGGCGAGTGCTGTGTAAAGACACCAGATGGCCAAACTCGTTTCTTTCGCATTATGTCAGGAGTTAAGCAAGGTTGTGTCTTGTCACCGCTACTTTTCGTAATTGTCATTGATTACATACTGCGAAGTACAAGCACAGACGGAATCCAGCTGAATCCAGAAACACGCCTCAGTGATGTAGACTTCGCTGACGACATCGCCGTCCTAGAATCATGCAAGCTAAGACTCCAAGAACTCCTTGACAAAGTGAAGGAGAGAGGTGTCCATGTCGGCCTGAAAAATAAAAATGAGAAAACAAAATGCATGGCTACCACAGATTCAGCCCTGAGCATCATTTGCGGATACCAACACATAGAGCAAGTTGTCCATTTCAAATACTTGGGAAGCATAGTAGAAAGTACCAGATCGACCACAAAAGAAGTGCTCAGAAGAATCGGCCAAGCCAATGGGGCCTTCAATAGATTACGGGAAATTATGGCGGTACCAAAGCTTCTCTATACGGCTAAAGTTACGACTCTTCAATAGCAATGTTATGCCAGTGCTGCTTTACGCTGCTGAAACCTGGCACCTGAACCAGGAACAAGTTAGAAGAATATTTGCTTTCGATAAAACATGTCTCAGAAGAATTCTCAACATCCGTTGGCAGCAGAGAATAACAAACCGATCCATCCGTGACAAGACTGGCCAGCCCTCTTGTGACATATATCATAAGAGTCCGCCGATGGAGATACCTTGGCCATGTACTACGTATGGACAATCTCCGACTACCAAATGCAGCGCTCCATTGGCAGCAATCGGGTCCATACCGCAGGGGCAGACCCAGAACAGAAACACCCTGCGTCGAACGTACCAGACAGATCTCCGTAACCTGCACACATCAATCCAACCTCAGTGGGAGGACAGACATATTTGCAGCAGCAAACCGGCGGGAAGATTGGCGGCTCCTTCTTGATGCCCTGGGTGCCTCTGGAGGCACAGGCGGTTCTAAGGGTAAGGTAATACACCTAGAAATAATTGTTTTCTGACTTCACACTTTCCAAATAATTTCCCCCCCCCCCCTAATGTGCAAATTTATAGCCCAAATTATATATTTCCCATATGTCTTGTCTCACGCTAAGCTGAAAAAAACTAACGAAAAAAAAAACCAGTTTGTTCACAAGTTTTACACAGCGTAAACTTGAGTGAGTGGTGCATGATACACAAGTACCAAAACTCCTTCCCCCAACAGAAATTAAAAAATAAAACTCAAATAAAATTCAAAAATTTGGAAAGCCTCATTTTCCACAGGGGGGGTATTTTCCGCGGGGGGGGGATTTTCCGAGGGGTATTTTCCGGGGAGATGTTTTGCGAGGGAGCATCTTCCATGGGGGGTATTTTCCGGGGGTAGTCACCGGGGTGGTAAACGCCTAGAACCCTCTAGCCCATCCCCTAGATCCAGCCCCGGTTAAAACATGATATTATGTTTTTAGTTTTATGTCTGTACTTGTAGCCTACATTACAGTGCTAAGGTATAGTGCACTACTTTACTATTACTACCAATATTCGTCGTAGCATCAAGTCCCCTGACGTAAACCAAGCACGCACGCACCTTTCCCATCCTGGTTTGATTTCGTTTTCACTCTTTACATCCTCCAACGAAATTTGAAATTGCTTTAGATTCTTCTTATGACCTCTATCCCTACTTGAGGACACCCTGGTAATGACCGAAAACCAATGTTTTGATTTAAAAAATTAATTAATGACTAATTAACACTAATAGTTTGTTTGCTTACCCTTGGTACTATTATGTGAATATCACGCTAACTTATGGGCCATGTGATTGACAAAAAATTTAAAAAAATACCGAAAAATCGTATCAGTGTATTACCATTGCTTGTTTCCTCCCCTATGCGGAAGCTAGGATGCCATCTATCCCTATTTGTACCGGTTTTTGGGCATCAAAGTCTTCTAACCAAATGAAGTATTTCTACCTGTTTATTATTTTTCGGTACTTGCGCGAATAGTAATTCGGAAGTAATTCGGAAAAATACTGAATATATGTAGAGGTTACTTCAAATGCGTATGGAATTGAAGACGTGTTAGGATGCTAGCAAAATATTGCTAGCAATTAAACCGCAAGAAATACATCTTAAAGTTACATTAATTTATTTTTCAGCTGGAATAACAAATTGACAAACATTTAATATTTAAATTTGAATATTTAGCAAGCCAATGATTTTGAATTGCCAAAAAAGCAAAAAAAGGAAGAAACGCTAACTACCATATCTATTACAAAATTCTAAATGAGATTGATTTGAATTATTCCTGACTAAAAAAAGGCCACTGATACCGAATAAATAACAGTAAGATGAAGCTAAACTTAATTCTGCCCCCGGAAAAACTGAAGTATTTAGGGTTGTTCATTGTTATTTTGTCACCATTTTGAGTCTTTGTGTTTACCAATCTGTCAAAGTCTTTTTTTTTTACCAATCTTGGTTAAAATGTTCGAAGGGACATCTTATTTTCGGTAAATTGATGCCAATTAGTTGATTGTCCATTCTAAATAATCTATGGGGAAAAATGCATTCTATATCGTAATGTTAGTCGAATTGTGAAAATTCATGTTTATACATAAAATTAGTAAAATAATTGTACTTGCATTTCAAAGTGTTGCTTTTTAGATAAAATATTAGTAGTTTTTAAGCCCTATTTTAGACTAAGCGTCAATAAGTTGAACTCTGGGACATAGGTAAAGTTTAAGGAGCCCCACAGAGCCCCTGATGTCTCCAGATTCCTACAGTTCATCTTACAAGTTATTTCTTACCGTATTATTTATCCATTTTTATGTTTCTGTAGAATTATGCCTTATCTCCCCCCCCCACTTCCTTTTAGAAATGTAAGACCTCTTTGTAATAAATTTTTGCGCACGTGTTTGGTCTTATAAATAGTATTTTCTGGTTATTTTCAATAGGATCATTGAACTGAAAAATTTAAATGGTGATCTTGTTACTTGTAAAAAACTGACCCAAATATTGACCAAAATAGTTATGGCGACTATACAAACTTTGAAAAGTTTGTTAGGCTTTCTGAAGAAAAGGTCCGAATAATAACAATATTAATTTAACAACCTAACAATAAATAGCAATGAAAAGGGACTTCACAGTGGATCTATTTCAGAATTAACAAATCAGCTATGGTTAAAATCTGGTTTTTCTGGTCTATGGAAATCTCTGGTCTTACGTTCAATTCCTACACCAAACAAAAACCTTTGATGACGGATTATAAGGGTTCCCTGAATCAAAACATGTTTCGCCTAAGCGGCTTGGAGAATGTGTTGAGGAAAGGTCACGAAGAAAAAAAAATCTCGAAGAAAATATCTTGAAGAAAAAAAACATCAAGAAAAAAAACGTCTCAAAGCAAAAATACCCCCTAAAGTATTACGTAGCAACCAGGTGTACATAATAAATAAATAATCAATAATACCTGCGTCTTGAAGAAACTCTGCCAAATATCCAGTTGCTTAAAAAAAGGTGCAGGCACTGGGTTTCGAAGGGATAGGAATCCCGTGAGGGGCCTTATTAGGTAACTAACAATAGATCAATATTTGCATACAGATCTGCTCTGGTCTAAAGTTTGAGCAGTTTTGCCAGCAGCTTTGTCTAAAGTGTCACCAAAAAAGTGGTCACCAAAAAGTGAAAATGACAGATAACTCCATTTTTCTAGCAAAAATGCGCCGAATGAACGATTTTCTCCCCCACAACTTGTGCAGATTCGAAAAATTCAATGCGCATCGCCTTAAAAAATTGCCAATGGCAAAAATGCGCCCAATCAGCCCACTCTGAGGCCGAGTTGTACAAGACGTCTCCATTAAGTTTAACACGAGATTGATGAAGAGAGGATGGAAGAAAAAATGTGCTTTCTTTAAACGAATCCAGCCTGAAATCTCAGGCTCGCGTGTATGTATGGGTTCCATTCAGCTCTCATCCTTGTGTAAATTGGCTCTTACTCTAACTAATGACGAATAGAGATGGCTTAATATAACACTATCATGTGCCTGTATTATTCTTCGATCTTAGGGTAAATATTATCAACAAAATTAAATCGGAAAATTTTGAATGTGTGTAGAGGTATCTTCAAATGCGCATAGAATTGAAGACACGTTAGGTTGCTAGCAAAATATTTACAGGGACATATTATTTTCGGAAAATTGCCTCCAATTAGTTGATTGTCCATTCTGAATAATGTAGGGGGAAAATATCTTTTTTATATCGTTATTTTAGTGGAATTGGGAAAATCCATATTTTATACAAAATATCAATAAAATTATTGTACTTGCATTTTAAATTTTTTTTTCTAAATAAATTTATAGTAGTAAAATAAATTTATACTATTTATAAATTTATACTAATTTATAATAGTTATACTACGTAAATTTATAGTAACTAAATAAATTTATAGATTGACGCTTAGTCTTTTAGACTAAGCGTCAATCTATCGCTGCCACTTCAAGTGGCTGATGTATCTGCTACGGTGCACTCTTCGATTTTTAGCCTTTCAATTTGTTTATAAGTTATAACTCTAGCACACAGGCAAACTTTAAGGAGCCTCACAGGGCCCCTAAAATCTCCAGATTATTAAGATTCACCTACAAGTTATTTATTGTCGTATAGTTTATCAATTGTTATGGTTCTTTGGATCAGAGCCTTGTCTCCTCCCCCCCCCCCCCATCCCTTTAGAAATATAGGACGTTTTTTGTAATAAATTTTTGCGTACATTTTAGTCTTACACATAGTATCTTATGGCATTTCCCAAGAGCATCGGCGTACTGAAAAATTAAAATGGTTATGTTGTTATCTGTAAGAAGACTGACCCAAATCATTGGTAAAACATACCAAATCAGGGTAAAGCATTGCATATATTAAATACGTTTAATACGTATATTAAGCCAAAGACAGATACCCGGTTATAATGGTTTATTAACAAAATTGTGAACAAAATAAAATGAAACGAACTGCAGTAAGAAATGGTTAACCAAAATAATTTATGGCAACTATACATACCTTGGAAAATTTGTTAGGCTTTCTGAAGAAGAGGTCCGAATAATAACAATAATAATGTAACAACCTAACAAACATTGACAATGAAAAGGAAAGTTACTGTAGATCGAATTCAGAATTAACAAGTCAACTATGGTGAATTCAAAAGGTGGCATGTTGCACGCCTTGTATTTTGCAGGTTAGGGGCATTTTTTTTTAAATATTATTGATAAGTGATCTTGTTTTATGAATGGAACATTTTAAAAAAAAAGTCAGATACGGCAAAATAATTTTGGTATAGAAAAAACGTTGGATTTTCACTGTTTGTTTGAGAGAAGAAAGAGAGTATAGTGTGTCTTAGAAAAGTCGAGAAACTTGTGAATAGCTTGAGAAAAAAAATTGGATGGAAGAAAAGGTCAATCGGTAAATCGGATTTATTTTAGGAGGAGGAACTTAAATCCATGTTTTGTAAAGCAGAAGATTAAAGTTGCGAATCCATGCATGAGTCTGATTTAAGCAAGGTTAAATATGCTCGTCAATGGTAGACTGTCTACCCTATAGTTGAAAGTATCAATAAAAGGGAGGGGGTGTATTATTTAGGTGGCTTTCATAGCATCTTTTGAGTTATCAGAGTTGAACTGTCTTGCTCAACCTAAGTGTCCTGTCCCAGTGGTTTACTAAGTGGTGAACCACCGAGCACGTCGAACTGCGATTTACTGTAGTAATATAACGTGGATCATCCGTACTTTTACCTATCAGAAGGCGACATATATGACATTTTCACAAATAAATTTTTGTAGAAGATAAGTTTAAATCTCAACCTCTACTGCTGCTAAGAGTGGTAAGATACTGAAGTCCTAGTCTGAATGGTTCAAGCGTAATTTTTTATGTACTTGAGCTTGTATCTGTAGGTCAATAGCAAATTTATTTTTGCTTTACTTCTGTTGACACTTAAATTTGTTTAGCCTTGCCTCATTCCGATATAAACTTGCATAAGTAAGCAATAGCACTTGCTAAAACTATGAGGTAGCAAACACACGTGAGTAAAATGTAAACAATAGAATTCTCGTCTTAAAATATCTCCTCATTTGTTTAGGGGCACTAAAAATGTATTTTAAAAATACATATTTACACATACACCCTTTAACTCTCCTAATTTCCATGAACTGACGCCACTTAGTCGAAAGCCTTAATATTAAACTATACAAGTCATATGGAATGCTGAATGGAATCAAGGAATCTGCAAGAAAAATTTCATATGGGTAAACTTTAATTGTTTGATTTAGTTCAAAATGTAGATTCAGTTTTTGTTTTTCTTTGATATAATTACTAGTTTCGTAGGTGTGTTATTTTTATCCAAAAGCTTGTAATCCTGTCCTTAAGTAAGAATGACAAAAATAGAGGACTCAGGTGTAATAACGTTATTCATCAAGCAATTAATTTTCAAAGTTTCAAAATAATCTTCGTAACAAAGGATTTTAATAATAAGTTTCAAACTAGTCAAAACTAAGACTTCTGGCGCATTTTTAGATGGCCCTTGCCGCTCAATCGTTTTCTTATACACTATGGCCTTCTTGGTCCAGGAACTTGCTTGGGTAAGTTGTTCTAAGCCGCTTAGAAGAAAAATTTGGCCTTCGTTGGGGGAATAGATATTTTCATTTTTAATTAGCTATTGTGTGCTGGGTTTCCCTAGTTCCAGCGAATTAGGAATATAAGTTCAAAGTTGATAAGAAAAAACAGTGTTTGTCATTTTCTGGTCATTTTAACTTCTAAAAAAGGATCATCCATATAAGACACTTATGATTGCATGATAGATTGAAAGATGACGGAACAAACACGACCCTTTTTAGCAGTAAAAGTGCTTTGCCCGTGGAGCCAATAAGTTCATACGCATATAATTTTCCAAAGATTTACTAAAAAAGGTCTACAAAAAGTAGGTGGAGCTGATTCTTGTTTTTGTGAAGCGAATTTTGAAGATTTGCAGTGAATTTTGGTAGTTCCAGGTAGTCAATGCTATTGTATCTAGTGATTATGTCCGGTAAAATTTAGTAGTTTCAAGTAGTCTATGCTATTTCCTGTGATTGTGTTTAATTGAAGCCTTCTATAACTCAAATCATAGGAAATAAGCAGCAAATAGACTTAACGGCAGGTGACACCTGAAAAGGAAACAAAGACAATAAAAATATTGAATATATAATACCTAAAATTATAAGCTCTCTAAAATTTTCGTCGTCGAAAAAAGTACGAAAACACACAGAAACAAATTATTTAAATTTTCCATTCTATATTCATCGACATTTCTCATTGTCAGGGAGGGAGAGTATCCTATAGGCCTATCTTAAATGGTTTAACAGGTTCAAAACGAAAGCCTAATATTTTAAATATTCTAAAACGTTCCTCGTCGAAGAGGTTACTAAAAATACAGAAACAAATCTTTTAGGTTTACATTCTATGTTCTTCGACATCTTTCTTAATCGAGGGGGAGGGTAAGAATTGTAGCTTGTTTAAAAGTTCTCAAGGATCAAGTAAGGTTGAAAAGGAATTAAAAAAAAAAATGTGCCATATTTATTTCAATTTGGCCAAAGAGCCTGTTGAATGACAAGGATGTCATCCCTCGTAAATTGCGTCAGATGAAAAATGAAAAGTATACCATGGGAATCACAGTCAAAACCTACTAAAGGGAAATTACAGTCCCCCACCTTAAACAATAAGGGAAATGACTTTTTTACGTGGGTAGCACTGATCTGTCTCCTTTTTTTAGGGCTAGTGGTTTACCAGAACAGAGAGAGGCTGGGTGGCTCCTTCGGATGCTATTTCTCCATATCTATGTTTTTTTTATAAATTTCGCCATATGCAGTGTACTATGGCACGAAAAACGGCCCTTTTTGTGCCATTTCACAGGGGTGGGGCTAGCAGGCTACCGGAATATATTCGATAGATTTTTATTTGCTCATATAAAACACATTGCTCATATCTACGTCCTTCATATAAATGGCACCATCAGCAAGTTTTAAATGGCACTTTAGGTGCCACGTCTCTAGTGGGAAAGCCTGGGCAAGTGGGCTACCAGAACTTAAGAACCTGAAGAGTGACCTTTAATGGCTTATTTGAAATCTATTGCTTATATCTACGTGATTTTCATCAATTCTACCATCCGTAAGTTACTTTTTATAGTGATGCGTAATTAATCGGATTTGGGAAAGCCGTTTTTTTTTTCAGAATAGGGATAACCATACGGTTCTCAAGACGATTTATATATATATGTACAAAAAGGCATTTGTTTCTTTACGCATTCCAATCAAGGCCGTATCCAG
Organism: Artemia sinica; assembly: GCA_027921565.1. Lineage (NCBI taxonomy): Eukaryota > Metazoa > Arthropoda > Branchiopoda > Anostraca > Artemiidae > Artemia > Artemia sinica. The sequence continues at coordinate 23,764,000 of CM051256.1, read as the reverse complement.
GGCGGACGGATAAATGGGTTGGACCCCCCCCCCCCCCCCATGTAGATCATAGATCTTATCTCGTACTTTATAGTCATAACTAATTTGTTTTTCTCCTCTGTATTTACGATTCGCTCAAGGATCGGCAAGGAACTCTTCAGGTTCTTAAGTTCTGGTAGCCCACTAGCCCAGGCTTTCCCTCTTGAGACGTGGCACCTAAAGTGCCATTTAAAACTTGCTGATGGTGCCATTTATATGAAGGATGTAGATATGAGCAACGTATAAGCCCCAAACCACAGTTTTATATAGTATCTTTTAATCCTATTATAGTATTACATTTATTACATAGTATTACATAGTATTACAATTATAGTATTACATAATTTTGCATAAAGCTGTAAGGGGATGAACTACAAGTGTACAAAAAGCTCTTTGCTATGTCTCGATGGCAGTTTAATGGCAAGGTTTCCACTCCCCAGCATTAACAATATTAACCAGAACTATTAAAAGCTCAGGAATTTTGGTGTATTAGAAAAGTGATACTTTAGATAAAATCAGAATTAAATTCTAAACTAGGGTCCAGGAACTTGTTTTGTACCTGGTTCAACTCCTTCATGAATAAAAATACTCAGAAATAGGGTGTTTCTTTTTCTCTTCCTGTTCCTACAAAATAAGGCTATGAAGGTTCAAATTAGCAATTTTTTATTTGATTTTGAACAAAATTTGGTACTTGTTAATTATCCAGAACACTCATGAATTTTGTTACGAAAGATCAAAGAATAAAAAATAGTTTTAGCTGCCTATATTTGGGGACAATTAGCTAAGGCTCAGTGAAAAACTACACTGTAGATAGCGATTTCTGAGACTGAATGAGGAGGACCGGTATTATCAGGGATGTGAAGTTAAGTAAATCAACAGCGAACGGGGACTTGTCAAGAATGACTTTAAAACTCAGGCAAATACTTCCTCCTCTATCTTTTAGAATGGTAAAGCATTCAGTTTTTAGGAATGAAGAATATTCGAAATTTAGTCTCATTATATATAACCCTTAAAAGAACGCTTCTGCATCGATTTCATTTCAATACTTAGTCCGATTGGAAAAGAGGTACCAAGGAGAGGCGATGTTACCCTTCTCACACTGAATCCTCAAAAGATACTTTTACGTCCGTTCAGTTTTATTACTAGGATGGATCTAAAGATCGGACTACCACAGGTGTAGAGATTTTAGAGCCGGCAAGCCGAAGAGAAGTTCTTGGAGCTAATGCTGGAGATAACGGTGCTGTCAAAACTGCCACTCTCTTTACAATGCTTTTAAGGTAATCTTCTTTTTATCCTGGGACTGCTGCTATTTCTTGTCATAGCTAGTAACTTTGGTGAGAAATTTGCCATAAATCTCCTTCAAATCTTTCACCAAATCTCTGATAAAGTCCAAGAACTTACTTTACTAGCGAAAAGGGAGAGTAGAGTGTAAGATTAAAAGATACTATATAAACTGTGGTTTGGGGCTTATACGTTGCTCATATCTACGTCCTTCATATAAATGGCACCATCAGCAAGTTTTAAATAGCACTTTAGGTGCCACGTCTCAAGAGGGAAAGCCTGGGCTAGTGGGCTATCAGAACTTAAGAACCTGAAGAGTGACCTTTAATGGCTTATTTGAAATCTATTGCTTATATCTACGTGATTTTCATCAATTCTACCATCCGTAAGTTTGATATAGCACTAAAAACGACACTTTTGGCGTCACTCCTAAAGTAGAAAAGCTTGGAAGTATAAAACGATATCATTGCAATAAAATTATGGTCTAAAATCCTGAACTGGAAGTTTGCAGGAGCCCCTCCCGCATGTTCCTCCTCTACACTCCCTCAATAAGCTACGCAATTAAGTTTCTATGCAAGTTTTTCTACGCAATTAAGCTACGCAATAAGCTACGCATCAAGTTTCTATAGAAGTAAAAGTTATACTCATTGTGCCCATTGATAAGGTTGTCCCACCCCCAAATTTTGATTCTTCATCAGGTTCATCTGGATGTGAAGGTACATGCTCTTTACATGCTCTTCTGATGCAAAGCCAAAGAAAGTGACAGAAGAAACTTTTGACGGTCAATATTCATTAATACCTGAAAAAGTAAAGTTGAATGCTCAAGAATCTGAATCAGCTGAAAACGCCTAAAGACGTGCTATTTGCTTCATCAACAGATTCAGAAAATTATTTGACCCCACTTAAGCCCCGACGTCTGGCTAATTATAAACGTTTAGTTTCAGAGATAGATATATAAACATAATAAGCCCGCTTGTCATCCCAAATTATCCTCAAACGCCAGAGCCAAGAAAACCAACAATTGTTGTCCCACCCCCAAATTTTGAATCTTCATCAGATTCATCTGGATATGAAGGTGGACCATTGGAATTGGAAGGTAAAGAATTGTCTAGCATTGCTAAGGTTTGGGATACGAGTATGGAAATCGATAAATCAACACTCAGTAATGCTGAAAACTACGAAATAACACTTTATGAAACGGATGAAAACTCTGTGAAAATGGATTATCCTCCAACGCCAGAGCCAAGAAAAGCAACAATTTTTCCCAACCCCAAATTTTGATTCTTCATCAGGTTCATCTGGATATGAAGGTGGACCATTGGAGGACGAGCAGGATATAAGAGGCGCACTCATAAGTGACATAGCTCGTGAGCTTAACGAGAAAGATACCATTTTTTTGGAAGAAACAGATGCTACAACTTCAAGTAAAGGTAAAGAATTGTCTAGCATTATAAATGAAGTTATGAATGTAGTTAATAGCACTGACTAAGTCTACGGAAAAAGTAAGATGTACTTTTCCAAAACTTCCTCCATGGAAAGATCCTCCCTTGTAAACCCCAACCCATCCAACTCCGCCACCTGCCAGAACCCCCTCCATGAAAACGTTATGCTTCCCAATAACCAATACTGTATGTAAAAATTGGTCAAAGTTTACAAATTGCAGCCCTTCCCCCAGAGACTGTTGGGGATTAAGTCATCCTCAAAGACATAGTTACTATATTTGTTTGACCATGCTGATCATATTTATTATCTTAATAATTTTGATGGGGTGACGGGGAAAAAATGAGCGCGGCAGGGACCCAGTTGCCCTCCATTTTTTTGGTCACTTAAAAAGGGGCACTAGAGCTTTTAATTTCCGTTCAAATGAGCCATTTCACAATACTCTAGGGCCACTGATTCGATACGATCACCCATGGAGAAAAAAAAACAAATAAACACGCATTCGTGATCTTTCTTCTGGAAAAAGAAAACAAAATTCCACTTTTTTGTAGATAGGAGCTTGAAACTTCTATAGTAGGGTTCTCTGATACGCTGAATCTGATGGTGTGGTTTTCATTAGGTTTTTATGACTTAGTGGGTGTTTTACTCTTCGAAAATTAGGCAAATTTTTTCACGTAACTTTTGAGGGGCAGGACTAAACTTGATAAAATTTATATATTTGAAATGAGCATGAAAATCTGATTCTTTTGATACATCTATTGGTATCAAAATTCAGTTTTTTAGTTTCAGTTATTATTAAACTGGGTCGCTCCTTACTTACAGTTCGTTGCCACAAACTGTTTGAAAAGAGGGTGTAGTTATCTAGGTTCAAGAGGTCTTTTTTAAGCGGTAAATTAACGATTTGCTACAAATTCGCTTTGTAACAAATCTATCTGGCAGGGTGATTCTCAATTTGATTTAAGGCTTATTCAAATGTGTTTTGCTCACAAGTAGTAATGACCATAAAGACGCTGATTACACAAGACCTGTCGAATCACTTTCTGCAGCTAAACCCATTTCTGGGCCAGTCGGAATGTTCCTGCGAACACTCCACCATTTATGGTGAGTTGAATATCGTAGCCTCTAGCCAAGACGGGTTTGGTGAGGAATGCGTCGCGGGTTAATTCAGAACGAGGAATGGTACAGTCAGAATTGTTCTCACTTGTATCAAACAGTTCGTGGTAACGAACTGTAAGTAAGGAGCGACCCGGCTCAATGGTAACCGAAACTCTAAAAAACGGGATTTTGATACCAATAGATACATCAAAAGAATCAGATTTTAATTCTGATTTCAAATATATAAGTTTCATTAAGTTTAATCTTACCCATCAAAAAGTTACGTGCCTGAGAAAATTTGGCTGATTTTCGAAAAAAAAGGGGGAAAGACCCCCTAAAGTTATAGAACCTTAATGAAAATCACACCATCATATTCAGCGTATCAGAGAACCCTACTGTAGAGGTTTCAAGCTCCTATCTACAAAAATGTGGAATTTTTCATTTTTTGCCAGAAGAAAGATCACGGATGCGTGTTTATTTGTTTGTTTTTTTTTGTTTTTTTTTTTTCCCAGGGGTGATCGTATCGACCCAGTGGTCCTAGAATATGGTGGGAGGGCTCATTGGAACGGAAATTAAAAGTTCTAGTGCCCTTTTTAAGTGACCAAAAAAAATGGAGGGCAACTAGGCCCCCTCCCACGCTCATTTTTTTCCCAAAGTCACCCGATCAAAATTTTGAGATAGCCATTTTGTTCAGCATGGTCGAAAATATGATAAAAATGTCTTTTAGGATGACTTGATCCCCCAAAGTCCCCAGGGGGAGGGCTGAAAGTTATGAACTTTACTCAATGTTAACATATAGTATTGGTTATTGGGAAGTGTACAGACTTTTTCAGAGGAGATTTTTTCTGGTAGGTGGGGGAAAGGAGGGTCGGGGGCTATATGGAAGGATCTTTCCATGAAGGAAGTTTTCATGGGGGAAGGGACATTGCTATGAAGGGGGCGCCGGATTTCCCGGCATTATTAAAGAAAAAGATCAGGAATTAATAAAAAAAACAAGTTTTTCAACTGATCAACTGATTGTGATTAAGAGGTCATTTTTAAAGAACTGGAAAAAAAATTCGAACTATAGTTTAAAGAGCAGGGTATTGACTAGGGGGCGAACCCCTAATATACGTGTTAAAAATTTATGAATATAGAAGTTCGTTACGTAAGTTAATTCTAAGTTACGTATATTTATTACTAATAAAAACGTTCGTAAATAAAATTAAACAAGTTTCGAGAAAGCCATTTAACCAAATATAATATGCAAATTTTGTTTTAATTATTCATGTACGGTTGAGCCAAAATCAAAACCTGCATTAATTCAAAAACGTTCAAAAATTAAATAAAAAAAAACAAGTTTTTTTTAACTGAAAGTAAGGAACGACGTTAAAACTTAAAACGAACAGAAATTATTCCGTATATGAAAGGGGCTGTCCCCTCCTCAACGCCTCGCTCTTTACGCTAAAGTTTGACTTTCTCACAACTCTATTTTTTTAAACAATAAAAAAACTTTAGCGTAAAGAGCGAGGCATTGAGGAGGGGACAGCCCCCTTCATATACGGAATAATTTCTGTTCGTTTTAAGTTTTAACGTCGTTCCTTACTTTCAGTTAAAAAAAACTTGTTTTTTTTATTTAATCATTACGAAGAATCAAACAGTTGTAGTAACGAACTGTAAGTAAGGAGAGACCCGGCTCAATAGTAACCGAAACTCTAAAAACGGGATTTTGATACCAAAAGATACATTAAAGAATCAAATTTTAATACTGATTTCAAATATATAAGTTTCATTGGGTTTAACCCTACTCATCAAAAATACGTGCCTGAGAAAATTGGGCTGATTTTCGAAAAAGGGGTAAAGACCATGGGTTCGTCCCCTAGTCAATACCTCGCTCTTTAAGCCAAAGATTTCTTAGTACTTTCATAAGAGCTATTTATTCTAATTAACGACCTTTTTGATTAAGCAGTCATTTTTAAAGAATTGAAACAATATTTGAACTTTAGCGTAAGAGCAAGGTATTAACTAGGGGCGAACCCCCTAATATACGTATTACAATATGGATATAGAAGTTTGTTACGTAAGTTAATTCGTAAGTTAAGTACATTTATTACTGATTAAAACGTTTGTAAATAAAACTAAACATCTTTCGAGAAAGCCATTTAAACCAAATAAAAGTAAAATTAACATGCATTGTTTTTTTTTATTGTAAATGTAAGAAGAGCCATAAGCAAAATGGAAAGATCCTCCCACATAACCTCCGACGCACTCCCCCCCACTACCAGAGAAAATCCCCCCTGAAAAAACGTCTGTATATTTCCCAATAACCAATACTATATGTTAACATTGGATAAAGTTCATAACTTTCAGCCCTCCCCCCGGTGACTTCTGGAGATTAAGTCACCACAAAAGACCTAGTTACAATATTTTGGACCCTGCTGAACAAAATGGCTATCTCAAAATTTTGATCGGGTGAAGAAAAAAATGAGCGTGGGAAGGGGCCTAGTTGCCCTCCATTTTTTGATCACTGAAAAAGGATATTAGAACTTTTAATTTTCGTTTAAATGAGCCATCCTGCAATATTCTAGGACCACTGGGTCGATAATATCACCCCTGGGGAAAAGAAAAAGCAAATAAACAAATAAATTCCGATAAAAAAAATAGCCAAGACGATGAAATGAAAGTTTTTTTTTTTTTTATTAATGTACACCCCGTTGGACGGATGCGTGTTTATTTGTTTGTTTTTTTTGTTTTATTTTTTTCCCAGGGACGATCGTATCGACCCAGTGGTCCTAGAAAATCGTGGGAGGACTCATTGGAACGGAAATTAAAAGTTCTAGTGCCCTTTTTAAGTGACCAAAAAAATAGAGGGTAACTAGACCCCCTCATACGCTCATTGTTTTCCCAAAGTCAGCTGATAAAAATTTTGAGATAGCCATTTTGTTCAGCATGGTTGGAAATATGATAACTGTGACCTTTAGGATGACTTAATTCCCCCCAAGTCCCCGGGCAGGGCTGAAAACCATGAACTTACACAATATTAACATATAGTATTGGTTTTTAGGAAGTATACAGACGTTTTCAGGGGGGGATTTTTTCTGGTAGTAAGGGGGTGGGAAGATCCTTCCATGAAGGAAATTTGCATGGGGTAAGGGACATTGCTATAAAGGGGGCGACGGATTTCCCAGCATCGTTTTAAAAAAAGATCAGAAATTAAATAAAAAAAAACAAGTTTTCCAACTGAAAATAAGGAGTAACATCAAAACTCAAACCGAACAAAAAATATTACGTGTATGATTGGGTTAACCCCCTGGTCAATACCTCGCTCTTTAAGCAAATGATTTTTTAGTACTTTTTAGTACTTTCATACGAGTTATTTATTCTAAATAACGGTCTTTGTGATTAAGGGGTCATTTTTACAGAATTGGAACAAAATTCGAACTTTAGCTTAAAGAGCGAGGTATTGACTAGAGGGCAATCCCCCTAATATACGTATTAAAAATATATGAATATAGAAGTTCGTTACGTAAGTTAATTCGTAAGTTACGTGTATTTATTACTAATAAAAACGTTCGTAAATAAAATGAAACAAGTTTCGAGAAAGCCATTTAACCAAATAAAAGTAAAATTAATCTGCAAATTTCGTTTTAATTATTCATGTACGGTGAGCCAAAATCAAAACCTGCATTAATTCAAAACGTTCGAAAATAAATGAAAAAAACAAGTTTTTTAAAACTGAAATTAAGGAACGACGTAAACACTTAAAACGAACAGAAATTATTCCGTAAATGAAAGGGGCTGTACCCTCCTCAACACCTCGCTCTTTACGCTAAAGTTTGACTTTCTCACAGCTCTTATTTTTTTTAACAATAAAAAACTTTAGCGTAAAGAAGGAGGCGTTGAGGAGGGGACAACGCCTTTCATATACGGAATAATTTCTGTTCGTTTTAAGTTTTAACGTCGTTCCTTACTTTCAGTTTTAATACTTCTGTTTTATTTAATTTATTTACACATAAATCCATCAACGAAATTTTCAGGAAGGGGACATTGAGACCTTACCAAAATTTAAAAGTTACTAAATCAAAGAAAAATAAATAAAAAAAAATGTCGGGAGGTTACAATAAATTAAAAAAAAAACTTATATGCATTTTGATGCGTTTTGAGAAGTCTCCCTCCCCGTTAACCTCTTTCTCCCCTGGACAAATTATTGGTATCTACGCTAAGGATGTCTAGTCTGATGCAGGCAAAATATGTGTGCGACTGTTTCTTTCATTTTTCTTTTTACTGGCCATAGGACCCGCCGCTTCATAAGATTTCTTTCTTTGTTTTTATGACGGTAGGTCAATTCGACCTTAGAACTTTAACGTTCTATTCAAATTGTCGATTGTTTTTTATTATATACTATATTTATATGTGAGTAATAATTGTGTATGCATGTATGTATGTTCTCAAAAACGGCTCCATATTTTGTTGGGGAAAATTGGTATCTTGGGATATTCTCGCATAAAAAAAAACGATCTAGATAAGACAGAAATCTGAGAAAAATCGTTAAGAGCCTTAATTTTCGTTTTTTTGCAAAGCATATAAGCATTTCTTATGACATCATATATGGTATCATAAGTATTTTCTCATGTAATGTTAAGATTAGCATAAACAAGATTGTTTAGTTTCCAATACAACAGTTATTTATTTTATACAATGTCTGTTGAAAGGCCCAAAAAACGCATATTTGCAGTTGCAGTTACTATAAATGATTCTTTGGAACCAACAGCTGAACAATCAAACGTGATAAGATGTGAAATTTAACAACTTGGACCAGCAATTGCGACAAAACCAATAAATATGACGTAGATAATTTCGGGGACCACACTGCTTTTCAATGACGATAAAATAAAAGTTCAAAATAGGGATAAAATCCTTTTTAGAAGACAGTGTATAATAAATTTCACAAAAAATACCAGATATTTCGGTCACATATACAGTGACCGTCATCAGTAGTAAAACTAAACTAAACAATTTAAAACAAAGTTTATATACTAAATCAAATAAAACTACATATTGTTTAAATATCTAATTCTTTTCAAAGCAAAGGCGGAAGCTAGCCTCCTTGACCTTCTTGGATTCGGTTCATTAGCGTTCAATGACATAACATTTGGACAAAGGTCAACTACATTGGGTGAATGAACTTTACTCTGTCAGATTTTAATAAATTATCATAGATAGAGTTTAGCCCATATTCACCTGTATCTCGATTCAAAGCAATATTCTTGAATAAGATTTTTTTATTTCAAGAGTTTCATGAAAATTTTGCTTTAAACCCCGATCCCTAGAAATCAAAGAGACATTCTAGAACAAAATAAAATGGTCTGGAAAATTAAAAATGTTCTGAAAGGGCTGAAGTAAAATCTTCAGACTTAGAATCTTGCTTTAAAGCCGAAGAAATAGAATCTTCGTGTTGTAATAATCTCATTTCCAAACTCTGGTTAGCACGTCCCACATCTGAGCTTCCGCAAGTACATGGGTTCTGATAAACTCCACTTTGTTGCCCCAATGAAGTTAGATCCCGAGTTGTCTCCAAGACTTCCTTAGAAATTTCTAGAAACCTTTTTCTTCTTTTTGATAAAGCCTGGTTAATTAACCATTCTGGATACAAGTTGCTTATTAGTATTTTCCTTAGAAAAGACAATTCAACAAATTTTGGAGAGCAAATACTAAAGATCCGATCAGTTAAAGAAATTATCAAACCAATATTTTACTTGGCGAGCGTGACCGGGACTATAAGACAAAAATCTAATTGTTATTTGTCGGTTTTCTGTAAATTTTAAAATCCAGACTTTTGATTTTTCAAAAGAAGAACATCAAGAATAGGAAGTTTCCCATTCTCCTCCAATTCAACAGTAAACTTTAAATCCCCCCCCCCAACAATTAAGATGTTCCAAAATTCCTAATTAAAAGGCTTAAATCATCAGCATAATCTAAGTCCAGGAGACTTTTTCCTCCCCATTTGATTCCGTGGTCTCCCATTGCCTTTCCTGTGCTCCTTAAGACAAAGTCCATCAAAATTATCCATATAAAGGGGGATAGAACACGACCCTGCTTAACTCCTGATTTAATACAAAACCAGCTGCTAACCTCATTTCCTACCTTAATAGCTGCAGTGTTATTCTCGTACATAGCACTAATCACTTTAATGTATTTGTCTGGTATACCATACAAGGATAAAACCTTTTCTAAAACTCTTCTATCAACAGAATCGAATGCTTGCTCATAATCTATAAAACTGAGGACCAAATGTGTTTGAAAACTCAGGTATTCTCAATGATTAACCTAAGAGTGAAAAATTGGTCAACACATCCTCTACCTTTTCTAAAACCGCACTGTTCTTCTCTTGAAACTTTGTCTGCGGCATCTCTCAGTCTAAAAAGTATCATATTACTTAGTAATTTACTACCTACAGAGACCAGACTAATCCCTCGATAATTACCACACTCACTTTTATCACCTTTCTTGTAAAGTGGCTTAATTAAGGTTTTCTTAAAATCGTTAGGTGCTTCCCCTTTTTCAAAAATCATATTCATAATCTTCAGCAACTTATTTCTAACCTCAGAGCCACCATATTTAAGAAACTCATCTACCACCCTATCAGCACCTGGAGCCTTATTATTTTTAGTCCTTTTAGTACTGTCGCTAATTCCTCCTCACAAAACAAATCTTCCTTTACATCCAAGGTATCACAAACTTTTTCATTTTCCTCTATATCTCTTCCTTGAACTATATATAGGTTAAGCAAATTCTTAAAATTTTCGACCCATCTCTCTTTAGTTTTTTTCCTTATCGCTAATTGTGGCCCCATTCTTTAACTGGGCCAAGTCCGCATTGACTACTCCCTCTCAATTTGTTAACATGCCAGTACAATATTTTACTATTATGTCGTCTAGCTGCATCTTCCAGGTCCTCGGCAGTTTTATCCATGGCCTCTACTTCACACCTCCTTAGTTCATATTTTAATGCTTTCTCCGCTTTCTTTACGTTCCTTTTGTTTTCGTATGATCTATCACTAAGGTAATTCTTGCACAAGTCCTTTCTCCTTTCTATCAAACATAAAGCTTTTTCACCAATATTCTTAGCTGTAGATCTAGCTTTCTTCCCTAAGACACGTTCAGCAACTTCACAAATTATTTTTCTAAAATAATTCCAACCATCTTCGACATTATCAAGTTTAGTATTCAACCGTTCCTGGAAAGTTTCTCTCAAATTCTTATCCTGGAGTCTACCAACATCATAACTTCCCGGGAGGTAGTTACCCTTCCGATATTTCAGCTTTAAATTAACCCTTGACACTACTAGATGGTGATCTTTACGCTTAACAGCAATAACGGCACTCCTATATACCCTAGTATCTTGTAATGATCCTGCCAGTCTTCAGTTTACAATAACGTAATCCATAAGGTTAGCTGTCTTACCATCACGTGAATACCATGTTAACTTATGAGCCTTTTTATGACCAAACACCGTATTGGTTATAACTAGATTGTTTATACCTACAAAATTGCAAAAGTCTGTATCCATTACTGTTTTCTTTTCCTACACTAAATGTACCTAGGCTAGGGTACAATCTATCCCTATTTCTACCAACCTAGGCGTTAAAATCTCCCAGTAAAAACATCATATTTCTACCTGGGACCCTGTCTATTTGCTCCTGTAACTGTAAGTAAAATTCATCTGAGTCACTAGTATCTCCGTCAGTCGGTTCTACAGGGGCATATACCACTATAACTGATACTCTGAACTTTTTAGTCATAAAATGAGCAATTAGTATTCTATTATTAATACCTTCCCCGCCTAAACAAAACACGAATTAATATACAAATTATACAAATACAAATACAAATTATACAAATAACAAAATACAAATTACTGCAAACAAAATACGTTTTAATCGTTTTCTTTCACGAACGAATATCAGTATACATTAAACTGTCCAACACCATTCATTTGTTCTTTTCGGTAATCAATTGAAAAAATAAACAAGTTTTTCAACTGAAAGTAAAGACCAACATTAAAACTTACATTGGACAGAGATTATTCCCTATATGAAAGGGGCTACCTCTCCTCAATACCCCACTCATTATTCTAGAGTTTTTTACTTCTTTAAAAAGCTTCTTATCATAGGCAGCGCGCTAGCGCTGCCTAAGTAAAGAACGATGTGGGCACAATGTGTTGTTTTTTGGTTCTCCATACCCGGGCGCTTCGTATCGAAGGAGTTGTCGTAGAAACTTCGAAAAGGGCTCATTCAATTGGAAATTGGAGTGGCTAGTGCCCTTTTTAATAGTTGAAAGTGATTGGAAGGCAACTAGACCCCCCCCCACGCCCAACATTCCCCCAAACACATCCAATCAAAATTTTGAGATACCCATTTTGTTCAGCGTAGTTGATTTCAAAACAGAAAATATGTTTTTGAGGAGGACACTCCCCCACAACCCTCAGGGCAAGGGTTCTAAGTTATGCCCTGGGGGCATATAAGGTTTTTATAGAAGGTGTTGTCGTAGAAACTTCAAAACAGGCTCATTCGATTGGAAATTCAAAGGGCTAGTACCCTTTTTAATGGATAAAAGTGATTGGAGGGCAACAAGCCCCCCCCCACGCCCATCATTCCCCCAAATACATCCAATCAAATTTTGAGAAAGCCATTTTGTTCAGCGTAGTTGATTTTCAAATGGAAAATATGTTTTTGAGGAGGACACTCCCCCACAACCCTCAGGGCACGGATTTTAAGTTATGCCCTGGGGGCATATAAGGTTTTTATAGAAGGCTTTGTCGTAAAAACTTCAAAAATGCTCATTCGATTGGAAATTTAAAGAGCTAGTGCCCTTTTTAATAGTCAAAAGTGATTGGAGGGCAACTAGCCCCCCCCCCCACGCCCATCATTTCCCCAAACACATCCAATCAAAATTTTTAGATAGCCATTTTGTTCAGCGTAGTTGATTTCCAGATAGAAAATATGTTTTTGAGGAGGACACTCCCCCACAGACCTCAGGGCAAGGGTTTTAAGTTATGCCCTGGGGGCATATAAGGTTTTTAAACAAGGCGTTGTCATAGAAACTTCAAAAAAAGCTCATTCGATTGTAAATTCAAAGGGCTAGTGCCCTTTTTAATAGTTGAAAGTGATTGGAGGGCAACTAGCCCCCCCCCCCACACCCATCATTCCCCCAAACACATCCAATAAAAATTTTGAGATGGCCATTTTTTCAGCGTAATTGATTTCCAGATAGAAAACATATTTTTGAGGAGGACACTCCCCCACAACCCTCAGGGCAAGAATTATAAGTTATGCCCTGGGGGCATATAAGGTTTTTATTGATATCTTTGTCGTAGAAACTTGACAAAGGGCTCATTCGATTTGAAATTCAAAGGGCTAGTACAATTTTTAATAGTCGAAAGTGATTTGAGGGCAACTAACCCCCCTCTCACGCCCACCTTTTCCCCAAACACATCCAAGTAAAATTTTTAGATAGCCATTTTATTCAACGTAGTTGAAAGTTTAGGAAATTAGGTCTTTAAGGATGACAACACCTCCCCCCACAGCCCTCAGGACAAGGGTTGTAATTTTTGCCCTTGGGGCATATAAAATGGTTATTGACAGCGTTATCGTAGAAACTTCAAAAGGGCTCATTCAATTGGAAATTGAAAGGGCTAGTGCCTATTTTAATAGTTGAAAGTGATTGGATAGCGACTAACGCCCCTCTGACGCCCACCATTTTCCCAAACACATCGAATTAAAATTTTGAGATATCCATTTCGCAAGGCTGTATCCAGGGGGGAGGGGTTACCCGGTTTGAACCCCCCCCCAAAAATTTTTGACCGAGTCGAAAATTAGTAAAACCTAGGTAAAAATCATTAAAATTAGTAGAAAACTGAGTCAAAAATTAGTAAACGCCCCCCCCCGAAAAAAATCCTGGATCCGCCCTTGCCATTTTCCTTCTCCGTAGTTGAAAGTTCTGGATATTAGGTCTCTTAGGATGATAACCCCTTCAGAGCCCTCATTGCAAGGGTTGTGAGTTATGCCCAGGGGCATATAAAGTTTTTATTGAAAGCGCTGTCGTAGAAACTTCAAAAGAGCTCATTCAATTGGAAATTGAAAGGGCTAGTGCCTTTTTTAATAGTTGAAAGTAATTGGATAGCGACTAACGCCCCTCTCACGCCCCCCATTTTCCAAAACACATCCAATCAAAATTTTGAGATATCCATTTTGTTCAACGTAGTTGAACGTTGAAGTGTATTTGAAAGCCAAATATACGGTCATGAACAAAGTAAAATAATACAAACGGAAGGCGCAAATAACATAAATTTTGATCAGCGATCATCAAAAAACACTTAAATGAAACAGTACATTAACCTAATAATAGTACTTGATACTGGAAAACGGTTATTGAAAAAAAAAAACAAAAAACACTTAACACTTGGAAAAAACACTTAAATGAAACGTTACATTTACTTTATACTGAGTTTTTTTTTTTTTTTTTTTTTTTTTTTTTTTTTTTTTTTTTTTTTTTTTTTTTTTTTTTTTATATAACAAAATTTCCAGATACCTCGCTATTCTTCTGTAATTTTTTAGCGGCCATGCCTAGAAGGAATTTGCTTTCTGACTGCAAACTGTCCAAATACTTTATCCCCCCACCCTCTCTGTGCAAATATATAGCCCAAATTATATATTTCCTGTCTATTCTGTCACTTGTCTTTGTCTTGTCTCATGCTAAGATGAAAGAAACTAACGAAGAAACCGGTTTTTGCTCGAGTTTTACACAGCGTAAACTTGAGTAAGTGGCGCATAATACACAAGTACCAAAATTCCTTCCCCCTATGGAAATAAAAAAAACTCAAATAACTCAAACTCAAATAATACCGGGGGGGGGTATTTCCGGGGGGGGGGGGGGGGGGGGTATTTCCGGGGGGGGGGAGGGGTTATTTTCCGGGGGGGGGGGGGGGTATTTTTTAGCGGGGGGGGGGGGGTATTTTTTTTTTTTTTCCACGGAGGGTATTTTCAGCAGGGGAGTATTTTCCGAAGGGGTATTTTCCGGGGGGTATTTTCCAGGGGGTATTTTCCGCGGGGGGTATTTTCTGGGGAGGGGTATATTTCTGGGGGGGGGGGGTATATTGCGCGGGGAGGTATTTTCCAGGGGGGGGGTAAACGCCGACCACCACGATTTTGATTAGTTTATTTCTAAGGATTAGCTTTTCTTTTTAACACACTTTTTTTCCTTGCCTTTCTTTAATCGCTAAAAGGGCTCGATGGAAGTCTTTGCCAAAATATCAGCTCTTTCCTTTTGTTTTTTTTCCCTTAGCTAAGAGCCACCCTGGTATGGTTTCCTTTATTTTTTTTTCTTCGTTTTTTGTCGAACTTCTAAAGAAGTGTTGGAATCCGCCATCAATGTATGAGCTCAACTTCGCTATTTGCCAATAAAACGTCCAAGTCACCGAAATTGTATACTTTCAGACTTTCGACGAACGGAAATTAGTCTTGCAGCCATTAGCCTTTTTGTGATGTTTCTGGCAGTTTGTTTTTCTATTTACACTTTCCGTAATCCAAGATACACTTTCAAACGTCTCGCTGGGGCAGTGAATATACTCACAGGTGAGTCATCTACTATTGCAAGACAGAATAGTTCACTTAAAGTAACCACGGACATTAAAAGCATTATTTGCCCCTTTGGCCAATCTTATGTCTATTCAAATTTAAAACCCGCAATTATCTATCGTTTTATTTAGGTTTTTTTTTAATTTTAAGGTTTTTAGGGCACTACGGCATTTTTTTCCAGTGTTGCCATGTTGAATCGTGAAAATAAATGAGCAAAACTTGTTTTGTTAAGTTTAAACACACTTTTGGTTCATAAAATTTCAAATATCAAGAATCTTTTTATTCCCTTAGTTTTTGCGGAATTTTAACCATGCTTCTTTTTTTGGCACCTCCCACTACCAAAAATTACATAACTGCTTATGTAGCTCTTATTAATTCAAAATTAAATTCTTCATTTTCTTTATTTTTCCATAGATTGTGCAAATTTTCACTTAATCAGTTCAAACAATAAGATTTAATTTTCACTGTTCTTGCTACTTAAAATAAATCTTTAAAGTGACTTGTTAACAAAAAGATTGTTGCAAATGTCTTTCAAACTTTCAAATATATTGCCGGCGCAGAAAATTTACATACGGATACGTAGTTTATTATCGTAATGGTATAAACAAATGTCAAAGTAACTTGTTAAAAAACAAGCGTAGCAAACTTTTTGGCAGTAAATGACAAAAAGTAGTATGTACTTAGTTGAAAACTGACATTTTAGATTTCTCGATTGTCAAAATATTCACAGGTCATGCGAGACAGAAAAGGTTGGAATTCCGTAAAACATTTTAGACATGTGGATATCCTTTCGGATATTTTTTTTTTTTTAAGTCAAGTAACATCATGATTAATTAAATATTTAACTTCAAGTGTCAGTAAAGAGGGATATTGAACATATACGAAAATGGATTTAACCATAATAGCTTTCTTATATTGCCATTCTGTAACATAAGTCACTGAACTTAAGAATGTCAAATGGTGTATAATTGGTCATCAAAAACAATTCACAGATCACAAAATCAAGTTTATTCTCTTACAGACCTAAATATTTTTAGGACCTTAGGTTTTTTTCGCAGTTTTTTTTTTAAGTCGATTAGCTTGAAGTTTGATATATATCCAACTTTTTACCTCAACAAAGAGGAATAATAAACATAATCGTCAAATATCACGTCAAACGTTAAAAGATAAATTTCATCATAACCGCTCTTTCACATTTCAGTCCCATATCAAAAGCTACTTGAAGTATCAAGTACTAAAAACTTTTTTTTTTCGCATGCTGAACAATAGTCTGCGTAGCGCAGGTACCGATCTCCTGATTCACTGTCTACGGCCGGGAATGCAATGCGTGGTTGAGGGCAAATCTTCCAATGCTTTTCGTGTTTTTCCAACCAGATCTTGCCAGATACCCATTTAGAGCTGGGTCGGTTCCGGATGAGCTTACAGACTCCGCCGCTTACTTCTGTTTCAAACCAAATAACCATAGATACCAGGACTCGAACCCCTGTCCTAACCAGTGGCGGATCCAGGGGCACGCGCCCCCCCTGCGCCCCTCAAGTTTGCGTTAATTAAAGTTGCTCCTACCGCAAGTTTATCGGATTAACCTATTTTGCCCCCCCCCCCCCCTAAAAATTTTTTTTGGATTAACCTATTTTGCCCCCCTCCCCCTAAAAAATTCCTGGATCCGCCCCTGGTCCTAACAGACAAAGGATTCAAGTCTAGCGCGCTAAACAGTCGGCTAGGACCGTTCATTCATACCAATTCATACCAAGGACGATGAATAAAAAAGAACAGTATATTCCCCCCCCCCCCCCCGCCTTACCCATCTTAGCTGGGTTCATACGTGAAAACCAAAATTTTTCAGGATTTTTCTTCTAATTACTTCACAATTTTGAAGTTTTGGGGGGCTGTACCCTATTTTTGTCAGTGTAGGCATTTTCAACAGTGAAAACAAATAAATACAGCTAACTAATTCAATTTCCCGTTCGTAATAACTCAAACATTAACACTCTGATAATTCTCAGAGACAACTCCACCTTCGCAGGAAAATTAAAATTTCTTGAAAAGTTTGATTTTGCTGATTACCCCCCCCCCCCCCTTCTTTTTTTGTACCCCGTTTCAGTTACACAAAGACTGAGCAACTGCATTTATGGAAGTCATTTTCAATAACAATTGAACTCTCATTTTTCTTAAATTTTTAAAGTATACATGGTTGTCTAAGCTTCAAGTTATTTAAGATTTGATTTTCTCTGTACTAGGTACTTCATTCTAAGAATTAAAAAGGCCTATTATTTTTCATCCAAAAACGATCCACCATACCAGATTTAGGTCTATGCCCTAACAGACCTTAAATATTCATAGGACCTTAGTTTTTTTTTTTCGTTTTATCTTTTTTTCAACTCAAGTATCAGCAAAGAGTGATTAATCAAACAGTTCGTGGTAACGAACTGTAAGTAAGGAGCGACCCGGCTCAATGGTAACTGAAACTCTTAAAAAAACGGAATCTCGATAACAATAGATACATAAAAACAATCCGATTTTAATGCTGATTTCAAATATGTAAGTTTCATCAAGTTTAGTCTTACCCATAAAAAGTTACACACCTGACAAAATTTGGCTGATTTTTTAAAAAAGAGGGAAATACCCCCTAAAAGTTATAGAACCTTAATGAAAATCACACCATCATATTCAGCGTATGAGAGAGCTCTATTGTAGAAGTTTCAAGCACCTGTCTACAAAAATGTGGAATTTTTCATTTTGGCCAGAAGAAAGATCACGGATGCGTGTTTATTTTATTTTTTTTTTTTTTTTGTTTTTTTTTTTTTCCCAGGGGTGATCGTATCGACCCAGTGGTCCTGGAATACCGTGGGAGGGCTCATTGGAACGGAAATTAACGGTTCTAGTGCCCTTTTTAAGTGACCAAAAAAATGTTGGGCAACTAAGCCCCCGCCCACGCTCATTTTTTTTCCCGAATTCACCCGATCAAAATTTTGAAATAGCCATTTTGTTCAGCATGGTCAAAAATATGATAACTATATCTTTTAGGATGACTTAATCTCCCGAAGTCCCCGGGGGAGGGCTGAAAGTTATGAACTTTACCCAATGTTAACATATAGTACTGGTTATTGGGAAGTATACAGACGTTTTTCAGGGGGGGGGGGTTCTGGTAGGTGGGAGGAGGGGTCGGGGGTTATATGGGAGGATCTTTCCATGAAGGAAGTTTTCATGGGGGAAGGGGCATTACTATGAAAGGGGCGCCGGATTTCCCATCATTATTAAACAAAAAGATCAGAAATTAAATAAAAAAAAACAAGTTTATCAACTGAAAGTAAGGAGCAACATCCAAACTTAAAACGAACAGAAAATATTACATATATGATTTGGCTCACCCCCTAGTCAATACATCGCTCTTTAAGCCAAAGATTTTTTAGTACTTTCATAAGAGCTATTTATTCCAATTAACGGCCTTTGTGATTAAGGGGTCATTTTTAAAGAATTGGAACACAATTCGAACTTTAGCTTAAAGAGCAAGGTATTTACTAGGGGGCGAACCCCCTAATATACGTATTAAAAATCTATGAATATAGAAGTTCGTTACGTAAGTTAATTCGTAAGTTACGTGTATTTATTACTAATAAAAACGTTCGTAAATCAAATTAAACAAGTTTCGAGAAAGCCATTTAACCAAATAAAAGTAAAATTAATATGCAAATTTTGTTTTAATTCTTCATGTACGGTGAGCTAAAATAAAAACCTGCATTAATTCAAAAACGTTCAAAAATTAAATAAAAAAAACAAGTTTTTTTAACTGAAAGTAAGGAACGTTAAAACTGAAAACTAACAGAAACTATTCCGTATATGAAAGGGGCTGTCCCCTCCTCAACGCCTCGCTCCTTACGCTAAAGTTTTTCATTGTTTAAAAAAAAGAGTTGTGAGAAAGTCAAACTTTAGCGTAAAGAGCGAGGCGTTGAGGAGGGGACAGCCCCTTTCATACACGGAATAATTTCTGTTCGTTTTCAGTTTTAACGTCGTTCCTTACTTTCATTTAAAAACTTGTTTTTTTTTTATTTAATTAACATACAAGTACGTAAATATCAATATACAAGTTTTTCACATTGCTTTTTCGTCACATCTGCTACTTAACATAATAATGTAAAATGATCTACGATTGGTCATCTAAAAACAATAGATCAATCTCAACCAAGTCTATTCCCTTACAGACCTTAAGTGTTTTTAGGACAATTGGCTGACAGCAAAGATAATCAAAAATAGCAATATGCGCAGCGGCTTTAATTGGGGGGGGGGCCTGGGGACTAAGATTTTTCTGGATTTTTTGCCACCCTGGATTTTGAAAATACTTTTTTGGGGGCATTTTTGGTAAAAAACTGTCTTTTTTTTTATATTTTCATTGAAAAATTAAAAGAACCACAAATCTCAATTTGATTTTGAAAAACAAATTTTGCCCTCTCCCCCTAAATTTTCGAGAATTAATGCAACTGACACTTCCTAATTATAGCTGCAGATTTTTTGTAATGTAAAAACTTCATTGGGGGGCTAAAGGTCTGAGCTTTCTGGATTTTTTGCCACCCTGGATTTTGAAAATACTTTTTTGGGGGCATTTTTTGTTAAAAACTGTTTTTTTTTTCTATTTTCATTGAAAAACTGAAAGAACCACAAATCCCAATTAGATTTTGAAAAACACATTTTGCCCTCTCCTCCTAAATTTTCGAGAATTAATGCAACTGACACTTACTAATTATAGCTACAGATTTTTCGTAGTGTACAAACTCCATTGGGGGCCGGAGGACTGAGCTTTCTGGATTGTTTGCTGGATTTTTGCTTCATTCTAAACAACCAGACAAATTTCTCTTCAAAAGCACGATATAATCATTTTTACACAAGTCCACAAGTTGACCCCTAGGGCATCTCAAATTCAAAGTTGCCTGTTAATAAGCGTGTATAATAAGAGAATTACTTATATTTGTTTCAATTTGAAATTCTAATTCCATTTTTTTTTGTGAGATCAGTGGCAAAACGAATTGCCAAAAAAAAAAAAACTATAAACTAAAATAAGTTTCTTCCTAACAATGACTTCGATCTCCTTCAATTAGAAAATCTGACACCTGAAAGCTTGAGAACAAGCCACAAAAGACTTTCCGTTTTTTACGTTCCTAGCCAAGAGTGGCCATTTGAAATTTCCAAAAAAAAAATAACAAGGGAAGACCTACGGAGACACTTCATTAGCGGAAAGTTACTTAATATTAAGGCTACTGCAAAATTTCAGGCTAAGTATGTATTTTAGGTCTTCCCACGAAGAAGAACTCTGCATTGCTTTCAAAGCAAAGAACGACGTTAAAACTTAGAACGAACAGAAATAAGCATAAGTCCCCTCTCCTCAATTTTTCACTTTTTGTGCTAAAGTTTTACAGTGCTCAAAAATACTTTTTATTCAATTTTAAGGGCGCTTTACTGTGTTTACTTTACCTCTTACTGTATTTTGCAACGAAATGCGAAATAAAGAGGTTTCTTTGAAGCCGATATGTGGTTCAAATGTTTAAGCAGTCGTTATTAAAAGATCGGAACAAAAGTTCAAACTTCAGCATAAGGAGTGGGGAGTTGAAGAGGTTGCAGCAATCCTTATATAGGGTATAATTTCTATTCGTTTTAATATTACTCTTTGGCTTTCATTTAAAAAACTTCTTTTTTAAAACTTGATTTCCGTTCGTTTTTAAGGCTATACCGAGGGTGGCCCTAAATAGAAGGGAGGGGTACTACCCGTTCGAACATGACTCATTAAATAAAAAAATTAACTTTTGTACAGCAATACTTTGAGAAAAAGACTTCATTTAGTGCATTCAGTTTTCGATACAAGGCATACTTATAATGTCATGAAGACTAATAAAATTTTTTTTAAGTGTTATAACCAAAACTTCGTTTTTTAGAGTCTAAGTTTGTATTAATAAGGCTGTTCTTTACTTGCAACTTATCACTATGATATGATTGTTCCAAGGCTCTCCAAATTTGAAAGAGTTGCTACTCCCTCACTTAACCTGATTTTTTAAACTCCTGCTGAATTTTCGTCTGAAAATGCATTTAGAATAATAATTGCCCCTAAAAAAATTTACTTGGAGGGTGGGGGGGGGGGTCTTAAATATGAAAATTATAGCGTCGTTGTTTCCATGGTTTTCAATGCGAATTCTTCAAATCCTCCCATTGACGGTACTTATGATCCCTCTTCCCCGCTTTTCCACCTTTCGCGCTGGTAAGGATGCGAACGGAAACTTTTATGTTGCACAGAAAAAGATTGTCTGCCATAAAAGAGTCGCTGTCACCATGCAGTACCTATTTTAAAATCGTAGTCTTAAAAAAATTCTGGGAACAAAGGAGATTATATATTAATACCCCCAAATTCCTTTTATATTTATCTGAAGGCTCAAGGAGAATTAGGAGCTTGGGACACAAAAATACACTTTTGGAGTTTTAAGCACATTCAACCCATCTTTGCAAAGACTCACTACCATCGGCCCTCCTTTAAAATGTTTGATGTGCAATTATGCATCACTAAACATAATTGTACCATGCCTCAAAAGAAGCAAGTCCTCAGAATCAAATCCTGAGGTCAGTCGTTTGAGTCCTGAAGTCGCTGGTTATTTGGATTGAAACGGGGGTCAATGGTGTGACTCTGTAAGCTCAGCTGGAGTCGACCCAGCTTTAAATGGGTACGTCGAGAAATCTGGAGGAAAAACACGGGAAGAGTCAGATGATTTGCCCCCAGCCACGTATTGCACTCTCAGCCAAAGGCATTGAATCAGGAAATCGGTACCTGCGCAACGCAGACCATGGTCAGCATGCAAAATTTTTTTTTTTGAGTTTTCAAAAGAATAAACTTAGTTAAATAAAGCTGTAAAATGAATGTCTGTTTATTTTGTGTAAAGAACGGTTTATTTTGTATGAAATTCGTTCATCTTTAGGGACTAGCCGCGAGGCATAATAGCCTTTGTGACTGGAAAGCTCATTATATACTTCTTTGGTAACTATAAATCACTGGGCTATCTCAGAATTTTAGGGTTCTCTGTTCCCCGAGAACAAGGTTCTATGAAATGCTGAATTCGATGATCTAATTTTCATTAAGATCACTTGCCCTTTTGGGGTGTTTTGTTTCTTTCCAAAAACAGCGCAAATTTTTAAAGCATAGTAACTTTTGACAGGTAGCTTCAAATTGAATGATTTTTATATAATCAGGAACATGTTAAAAGGCCAATTATGTTGCTGTACATAGATATTGCTATCTAAAAATATTTTTTTTGAGATTTGGCTCCAATCCGTCCGCGTTGCTCCTTACTTACAGTTCGTGTCCACGGACTAACTCCCATGGTCATATGGCTTGAAGTATGTCTTGTTTTAAGTTGATTCCCCGTTCGCCTACTTGATAAAATCATCCATACATAAGAATTCAATCTTGCATCAAATATTACACAAGCATACAAAAAGATAGGACGTGGAAGACTAACTAACTATTTCAGTAGGCGAGGGAGGGATACGCGCGATAAAAGAAAGGCTTTCTTGTCTGAACCATCGTATTGCTCAAAATAATACGGTATTTAGTAAACTTATACTTTTTTCTTCTATGTAGAGGAGTTGGGGTAGGGGATGAAACTGTTTAACTTCCTCTCTTAAGGGTGCAGAAAAAAAGACAAATCATTTTTTTTAAACAAAGGGATGAATTGAATTTTATGGAATAGTAAAAACCTTTTCTATTTACATATTTCTGACCTTTAAAACAGTTCGTGATAACGAATAGGCAAGGACCTACTCCACCCAATAGCAACCGAAGCTTCAACAATTAAAACAAAAAACTAAAGAAAACATGAGCTTCTAAGCAAGAAAAATGCAAATAAAAATGATAATTTGGAATTTTCCTAAACATATTCAATAACATTAATTATTTCGGTTTTTAACGAGCTCCCTGTTAAGAAATTTTTAACCCTCTTGGAAACAAGTTCCCGTGTACGGGCCTCGTTTGGAAACCTTATTTCTTGATGTTTATCCTATTTCCTGGTGATTATTTCGTATATGAGGTAGGCAGCCAGTTCCTCAACCCCTTGCTCTTTACGCAAGTCTTTCAGTGCTTAAAAAAATTTCTTGTGCACAAAATTATTTCTGGTCGTTTTGTTTTAATGTTGCTCCTAACTTTCAGCAAAAAAACTTTTTATTTAATTCAGGCAAAGGTCCAATCTGGCTTCCCTTCCCTTCAGACATCCACGGAATTTTCGCAAGTATCCTTTATAAAAAGAAGTTTCTTTTGTAACTGAAAACAACAGTCTAACATGTCTTAAAGTTATGACCTGAGCCCATAAAAGATTGGAGCGAAACCAGACACAGCTTTAGCGACTGACCCAAAGTTGTTACAGCAAGGTTTTGCATTTTGGTCGTTAGCGCTCGATTAAAGGCCATTTCATGACTGTCGTTGATCCTTATTATAACGAAGCTTTGGGCTTTTCCTCAAAAATTTTAAGATTTATACGATTTTTTTATTTCTCATCAATCTTTTTTTTTTGTCCGGTATTTTTTCTTGCCTCATTTTTTTCGGTAATTCATAATATATTTCGTAAAATACCTAGTTAAGACTCAGAAACTAAATAAGTTAAGATTCGAAGTTAAGACTTCGAATCTTTGTTCTCCACTTATGTTAAATTGGAAACTCGTTCAAAATTTAGGAGAATTTCCGTGCAATGCACGTGAGGCTCCTTCGTTTGTTTTTAAGCTGCTAATTTTTAGTCAAGACGATATGAAAATAAACTCAAAATTCTAATTTTAGCTGCAACTATCTTCGTCCTGATCGAAGTCATCGACGCTGCTGTAACCTTTGAGAAAATTCATTTGAAGCAATTCTATCCAAATGGATCAAATTGGTACTTTGGCTTTTCTTACTATATATCCTGGGTTGTTTTTACTGTGTTTATTGCAGCAGGAATTCTGTTTTTAATTTATTCAAGGAAAAAGAAAGGAAGTGAAGCTCTCAATGATGAAATGGCAATGGCTGACGAAGCACAAATTATGGGACGATAAAGTGATCACGATAAAACATTTCTGTTTTTAGTTTCCTATGAACTTTGTGATTCTCTGAATTAGTGTTTAGGACTAGTCAATAATTGTCCCTCTTACTTTTACGTTTTTTTGTTGTTTAATCATCTTCTCTTACGGTTGACAGCAATACACTAAATTGTAGAAATTTAAACAAAACAATGTAGACAGCAATACACTAAATGCTGGTTAGAGATTTAAACATTAAAAAGCAATGTAGACAGTTTGCCCCCTAATGATCATGGACACCCCTTAAATCACTTTGTTCTACGTTTCGACGACAACCGATTAAACAAACAGCGGAGAGACAAGAACATTCAAAGAGCCTCTGTTATAATCACGGGCTCCATCCCCAGGGGACAAAGGACCCCATCCCATGTATATAGGAAAATTGTTTTTGAGCCATTTTTCCCTTTTACTTGATTAACTTTAGTACTTTGCATAGTACAAACATCAGCTTGTTTTAAAATCCTACTATACTTCTCCACAAATGATGTTACGGTGGTGAATCCTATGATTCAAATATCTAGTGGAAGTAATTTTGTCAGATACAATTAAAATGCAGCAAACAGATCAAGAGCTTATAGCATTACATAAGGGTACATAGGGCAGCTTCACCTCTACACTAATCAAGTAAAAGAAACACTTCAGCACAAAGAGAAAGTAGGTCATTTGAAGTTTAGCTTCACGAAAACCTGCCAGCCTTGGCATATCTGCCCTTCTCTTACCAAATAACCTGACTAATCGGATAGAGGGCTTAAAAGGCAGAAACGCTCTTTTAAATTTTTTCAGTGAGAGGGTTATTCTAAGAAATGCCTTTTTTGCAATGTTTTCAAGACCTTTTGCCATTTTTTATATAAATTATATTTTTTTTTTTTTGCCCTGGGAAACTATGCCTCTCCTCAGCAGTTACCAAATGAAGGTTCTGCAAAGTAGGCCCTAAAAATCAAAATACATAAAGAATCTAGTCAAGGAAAATTATTAACAGTAAAGAAAACAACGGGGCTTGGGAGAAAAACCCAAGCTGACTTCCACTAGATTTTCCAAGATTAAACTTCACTATTGAAGATATATTGTTTTATTTGGCCTACTCTATTTATAATTGCTTTTATATTCTATATCCTTGTTTTAGAGTGAAAAGATAGTTTAGTGTTTCATTCAAAAATATACAATTTTTACACGAATTATTTACCTTTATGCTACAGAAAGACAGGGAGGGGTAGAGAGAGAGAGAGAGAGAGAGAGCGACAAATAGAGAGAAAAAGAGGAACTGTGCATACAAGAACTGAAAAATAGAAAACAAAGAAATATATAGCTTACTTTGGAGACGCTGCCCAGTCAACATTAGAGGGGAAATTGCGTTTGACTTGTGACGTCACAGGGTTAACCTTCCCTCTCTGACTGTTTTTTTTTTCTTTTTAATTAACCTACGTATTCACTTATTGAGCTTTTTTCTTTACTTATTTAACTATGATTAAAACTGAAACAGGAAATGTTTTAGGGAAAATACAGTAACTAAGACGTAAACATCCTTTTATGCACAATCAGAGCCCCCAAGTCACCCCTTTCCTATTAACTAGACTATATAGTAACAAGATATAATTCCTGCAAAAATCATTTTGTGACTTTGTACATAACGTACGCTTAAAGTAGTTGATGAACATTTCTTGCGTCAGCATAAGCAAAAATCCTATGGCATATAAGTGCGGTTTTTTAATTGTTTTCATAGGTGTGTGGGTAGGGAGGGGGGTTGGCAGCCGATTAAAAATATTAGATAAAATATGCCTCAAACATTCATAGTCTGAGACAGTTAATACTCGATCCATGTTTTATAATTTACTTACGGTACGTTTTCTTTTTTCGAATTTGAAAAATCCACAGAAAAATAGTTCTGTCCTTCCAGTACAGTTCTAATTGACGGACAAGCTCCATTTGTGGAGTAAACTGATTGAGAATTTCATCTAAAAAGATTGAAAATGTTTTTTTTTCAAATGCCGAGCAGAGAAATATGTCAAATTTTTTAACATAATCTACAAAGCTTTTCCAAAAGGCTACAATTTCCTAAGAGATAATGGGCCTCTACTAGTTAAGGATACATTAGCTTCCTCTACATTACTTAGTTTCCCTAATGCAATCCTTCTTTTTAAACCCTGTATAAACTATATAAAAAAGACATTTATTTAAGAAAACATAGCTATTTTATTCATCAATGATTTTGACGACACCTTTTCCTCTACGAGATCTCTTTGGTGGATCTCTCATGTCTCTAGGTACGTATCTTGGACGAATGCTGTCATAACGCTGGTGAGATATCCTTTCATCCTTAGCCCACCACTTCCGTCTGGCGTCTTGTGGCCTTGTTTCGAAGTATATCTTGTAAATCCTTTCCCAATCATAGATTTCTGGTCTTTTCCTACGGTGTTGAGGTCGGTTCGAATACATCTCCTTAAAATCACTTAAAATTGACTTCCTCTTTTCAACATCTGGGAGATCAGAAATATACTTAACATCACCGAAGTACGGACTAAGCTCCTGATGAGCCTCAGCAGACTTGACTCTAAATGCATTCACTAACATAAGCAGAACATTTTCATCCAGGCCTTTGATTCTGCCATTTTCAACACATTCATATAGACGATGCATTGGTGTAGACCAGCAAATATTTTTAGGATCATTTTCTTCTAGTAAAAGTGGATCAAGAACATTTGTGTTTAACTGATACTGATAGAACGACAAATACTGGCCATCACCAACTATCACTTGAGTTGTCATTGGGTATGTTATCTTATTTAGAGGACTGAACCCAAGCTTGCAGGCTTGAGCAAGCATGGACCCAAAACCATGTACAACTGCCAAGTTGTCACTAAACTCCTTGATGTCATTTTTGCCACTTTTTCCATAAGCACAAGAAAAGGGCAACCATGACAAAGTAGTAAACGTTTTATCACTTACATGTGGCCAAGTTGAGTTAACGTTAGTTCCGTAATATCTGCATTTCGTTAATTCAAAGCTTGAAGGGTGGTACGGACAATATGGTACTTCTATTTCTTGTGAGATTGTAGAATCACTACCAACACTATTAGCAAGGGGGTTCTTTGATTGTAGCTGAATAAGGGGCTCTCCTAGGTACTGGAATCTAAAACCAACAGGTTCATTTTCGTCTATTTCTTTTCTTAGCCATCCAGGCGAATACTTTGTACGACACTTTTTAACAATTGGGGGTGGGTGGAAACCACCCACTAACCAAAAGGCATCACAACGAGGCTGTTCTTCAATGTCAACTTGATCAACATCATGTTTAGCAGCAGACAACATTAGAGCTCGAGATAAAACTGAAGCAATATATTTAGAAGTTCGCAAATTTTCATCTTTTTCAGTAGGTAATCTTTCGGCCAATGGGACTGATTTAAGATAATCAAGCTCCGCCTCAAGGGTATCAATAACGCGCACTTTTATCTTTTCAAAGTCGTTGATAGCATCAAGGTGTGAATGTAGGGGAATATTCTCGGTTTGAATCATTCCTGTCCTTGTTATTTTCTTATAGAATTTTTCTGAACTATAGCCAATTTTTGTTGGCCTTATAATATAAGTGGTCCATCCATAAATTCTTGGCATATTTATTTCCATCATTTTTTCTTCATATGATGATTTTTCTCTTACTAAATTTGCAAAAGCTTCTGCACGTAATCTGGCCCTGCCTCTGAAAGAGATGTCACGAATTTCCGGATATGTTTGCGATGCCTCTGTAGTCGATGTGCTCTCCATACAACCCAGTTTTGGTAAGCCGTTAGGCTTCAATAGAATTCGTCCTCTTGAAGTTAGCATTGTACAGACTCTACTGCACAACCTAAAAAAAAGTTCAATAAACATACATTCAGACTGTCAGGAAAAGGATTTTGATTTATGAATCTTTGAAAATCATCCATATATTTTCAGCAGCTTATTATTAAATAGCTTTAAATTATTGTCATTTATCAAGCAGTTTATTTAAATTGGGGCTAATTTAAACAATCAGCAAAACCAGGTCACAGGACAACAATTTTTTGCTATTTAGCATTCTATATTCCAATTTTTATTCAAACTTTATCGCAGCCAACAAAATAGGGCAGACTTGGTCATGGGCGATGCTCCCATACATTTTCTTCTTTTATACACAACTGATGATCATAGAAAGTTAGGAAGCGGGCTCATTGCATCATAAATTCCAACATGGAATACCCTTTTTAAGTGGCAAAAGAGAGGGCACTTAATTGTGCGTCCAAGTCCCAAGAGAGGCATGGCATTGGGTCAGAATTTCAAGATTGTAATTTATATTAGAATGGTTAATAAGCTTTGAAAAGTCTCATGGCTGATACTGTTCATGAAGTCTTAGGGGAAAGATTAACAAAATTGATGGACACCTTGACCTATTACAGTTTTACGCCTTCAAAGGCGAATGTGTTACAGTTCAAACCAGAATCTTGAAGTGCAGCCCAATCCCCACCTTTTCCAATTTCGTACATACGGAGATTTGGCAACTCGTGATCATTTAGGAAATCGTTAGAATTTTATAATTGACAATTCGTTCCATAAATTATACCACTGGCACCAAAAATTGAGTTACAATATGGAAATCTTTATTTCAAACCATTCAAGCTTCCAACTCACACCAAAATAATGGTACCTTTACAAAAGCCCTCCAACCTGCTACTACTACTACAGCTCCTATCACATGGTTACTTTTACTACAACCACAACTAGTGCGACTACGCATTATACAAGAAGATCAAACCACGATTACTTAAACCCCCAATACTTTTACAATGAATATTCTTTCTACAATTCCCTCATAATCGAGGCAGATTTTCTTCTTCTTCTCAAGAAGATGGTCTATTCGTTTCAATGAATACTTGGTAGGTCTATCCATTTCAGGGATATAAACAACCAAGTCGTTTTTGTTTGGCACATCTACCTAAGTTTGGGCTCTAAGGCTTTTGTTTTCTTTAAAAGATGAAATTTTGCGACAAGCCTACAGCTACAGCTTACACCAATGGAACAAGATAAGATGGAATAAGATAAGATAACGTGCACTTCAAGCCAAAATGTGGCCATGTACACAAATAACATACAAGATTAACAAATTACAGCACTCGTCACAATAATAAAGAAAAAAAATTAAAATAAAATAAAATAAAACTACTCTCTTCTTTTTGCAAAATACTCATCAAGATATCTTCCCACTAGACAAATAAATTGTGACGACGGACTTTTCAAGGCATCAGGAAGCAGCACTTCATCGTTCCCAAATAAATTTTCCCTTACCCCCAAAAGACCTCGACAACGACTTAGACAATGCTCCAAATTCTCCTCCTCTTCTTGGCAAAGAGGGCAAGCAAACCTGCCGTCCGGGACACTTTTCCTCCTCTCAAAAACTTTCAATCTCGAACGAATCGGAAGGCAATTAGATCGTAGCTGCATCCAATATGTAAGGTATCTAGACGGTAAATTTAACTTAAAAGTAAAATTCCTGACCATAAATTATCTTAACCTCATTATAATACCTTAAAGTTTCCAAATTCTTAATCTCCTCACCCCATTTCTGTATCGTTTGGTCCTCCAGCACCCACTTAATTTCCTTGTCCAACTGTAATTGTTGACTAGTTGGTCCAAGGCCCTCATTCCATGCGAAAGAAAAACCTGTCTTATCCAATACCTCTTTAACTTTAAAAGGCCAAGATCTTTTCCTATGTATCTGAAGTAACTCATCATATGCAGCCTTCAGTAGCCTATCACTGGGTAACTGTACAACCCTTAGCCAAAATTTTATCATTTGGACTGTCCTATAACTTTTAAGAGACCACAGTCCAAGGTCTCCTTTAAGAAACTGGGTATGGGTCATTCTATGCAACCCGTACAATCTCTTAAAATAGCCGAGCTGAACACTTTCTAACTGGGCAGCGTTCTCATGTCTCCAGATCTCTGCCCCGTAATGGAGAATCGGCATAATCTTAGATAAAAAAAAACCCTCTTATGCAAAGACAAATTCTTTATTCCACTAATTTTATTCCTGAAAAGTGAAAATGTTGCAGCTCTTCCTCTATTTAACACTTCTTTAATATGAGAACTCCATCCACCATTACTTTGGAAGATATAACCAAGATACACTATTTTTTCAACTACTTCTAATTGTTGTCCTCCAAATACAAATATATTATCTATTTTTTCATGCCTTTTACTGAAAACAACCACTTTAGTTTTCATAACGTTCAGCTGTAACTTTTTCATTTGTAAGTATTCCTCAATTAAATCCAGTAACATCTGAAGCTCCCTTGCCGACTTCGCCACCAATGCAGTGTCATCCACAAATAATAACACCGAAAAATTAATTTTTCCAAGACACAGCTTTGGAGCCCATTTTTTTTTTCCAGAAACTCCATCATATCATTCAAAAACAAACCGAACAGTTTCAGGGACATGGTGCTGCCCTGCTTCACTCCTTTCTTAAGGCCAAATAACCTGGAAAATCCCAAACCTGCAACCCTGACCATAGACTTAGTCCCAGAATACATACCAACAAATAAACGAATAAAACTTAAAGGTAGACCTACATCTCTTTAACATTTTTCAAGGAGAGCTCTATCTACATTGTCGAATGCCTTTCTTAAGTCTAGAAACGCAACATACAGCTTTTTTTCTACCTGATCCATACTTCTCTATCAGTGCACTTAACACAAATGCTCTATCCGACGTACTATACCCTTTCATGAAACCCCCCTGCTCCTCTTTAATTACCCCATAACCCTCCAACCATTCATTCAACCGATTGTCCAAAATCTTTTCTAAAATTCTACTAAGTGCAGGCGCTAATGCTATCAACCTATAGCTATCATGATCACTAGGACTACCTTTCTTAAATAGAGGTACCATAATCGATACTTTCCATAGGGAAGGCCATATACCACTACTTATAATTCTATTAAAAATATCCACTAAAACTAGCAAAAAAAACATCAAGAAACCTCTTTAACAAAACTGCTGGTATACCATCTATTCCTGGCCCTGATCCTCCCTTCATCTTCTTAGCTACTTTCCTAACTTCATCTGAGGTTACCTCCTTCACTAACTCATAATCTTTTTCTTTCATCGGAAACTGCGGAGCAACCCTTGAATCTTCACTATCAAGGCCACTAGAATCTTCATCTATACTCTCAAGAAAACTAGGCCAAGTATCAGCTTCAGGGATTTGTAATTGACCCTTTTCCTTGTCTATTCTCCTGCCTTATTCCTGACCAAAATTGCTTTGTATCCCCTACCATATAAGCCTTCTCTATCTCTTTCTGTTCCTCTTTAATTTTCTGTCGTTCTTTCCTCCGTTTTAGCCTATTATATTCCCTTCTCCTTTCCTTAAACCGTAAAAACAAGCTCTGCCTTTCTTCCTCTACAGAGCAAGCATTTACCAAATCTAATAACTCCTCCAACTCCTTTTTTAAAAAGAACTACATTCATCATCAAAAAAACTATTTTTCCTTTTCATATTTGGTTTCTCTGACACACGAGCACACACATAAATCACAAAACCCCAATCTTCCAAAATTTCATCTATGTCTCTTGTTTCATCATGCAGACTCAACTTTCTCAATTATTTCAGGCCTCAAAAACTCCTCTTTCATCAACTCCAGCTCCTCTTTACTCCATTCACTCTTTTAAAAAAAACTTCCCTGAAAAACAAAGATCCTTTGTAATCCTCCTAGTAGGAGTATCACCTTTTTTTATTCCTTGGAACTCCTCTTCCAAGACAAAGCTTAATCTCAACTGGTAAGTGGTCAGAGCCTACGACCCTAAGAACCTCAACATCAACTGTCAGGGCCACGAGTTCAATACCAAGCAAAACATAATCAATTACACTAGGGTTTGTCACCGACAGACAGGCAAACTCACCCTCCTCCCCATCCTTCCCAAATCTTCCATTTCCAATCACTAATGCATTGTCTGAACACAGTTCCAGAAGCGTTTTACCCCAACAATTAACCCTTCTTTCAATATCTTTGCTCCTTCTAGATATCTTATAAATATCAGGTATCAGGTCCGGCGTATCAACAAATGAAACTTGATTAATCTCCTTACATATTTCCGTATAAGCATTTAAAGTCCCCCACCACCAAAAAATAATCCTTATCAAAACGTGATCGCAATTGCCTAAGCTCCTCCTCTAATAAATCCCATGTCACTTCTACTGCATACGAACTATTCTGGGGGGCAATATACACGGCACCTAAAATCAAACTTTTACCACTAACAAGATGAATCCGAACCCATATAATATTCTCCGATACACTAGAAATTCGAGAATGTTTACGGAAACGGCCTTGCTTAATTAACAACAAAAAACCTCCATAATATCTCATATTCTTTGCTGGTTTACGCGCCACATTTAATACCCAGTATCCTTCAAAATAAGGCACTGTATCGTCACTATGCCACGACTCCACAAGAGCAATAATATCAACACCACATAGGTCCTTCAGTGCTTGTTCAACCTTATTTCTCACACCCTGGACATTCCATATGATTAATCGCATAGGGTGAACATGGCCACACTGTCCCTATTCACTTAGAACAGCTGGTCATGTGTTGGCAGAACAAAGGGCGTTTCTGGCTCATCAGGAAGTATGAAAGTCTATAATAATCTTTTGATGACGCAGCTCTGGTGCTCCTCGACTGACCTCTGTAGTTAGCTCTTCCGCCGCCAGATCTAGAGTCCTTTCTTGCAACATTACGGGCATCAATACGATTTCGATCATCCGGGCTTATGACCTCCCAGGCTTTTCGCTTTTCAGTATTTTTCGCAGCTATTGGAGAATTCCGGACAGGACGCGGAGCCCCTTTCGAGAAATTCGGTTTCGGATCACGTATATTAAATTCGATCACCGTCTCGATATCACTCTCGGCTTGATTATCCCTCTCAGAGCTTTCAGACACCACTCTGCCAGCAACGGAAATGTCCGTTTTTTCGCTAGCCGGTTCTTTAGCTAGTTCGACTTCTCTTGTTTCTGCTAACCCGTTTCGAGGAGGCTCCTGTTTGTTCACTTCACTGGAGCTGATGGTTACTTCCTTAACACATTCCGAAGGAAAGTCATAAACAAACACTCTGCCGTAGATGCATAACTTTTCACCCCTAAGCCTAGCTTGGTGGTGTTTTGACAAAGCGTACTCTAAGACCGGTTTAAGGTTTTTTACGGGCTTCACTTTGCCTGGCACTATAATCAGGGGCAGCCGACAACCCATTCCTCTTCAAAAGGGGATTAGACTTAAGAATCATCCCGCGAAATTCAACAGAGTTCATCTTTAGTAAGACTGGTCCCGCACGCATTCTGAACACGTCTTTGACGTCACAACGGTTCAGATTTAAGTCCGGTATACACTTATTAAGAACCATAATTATTTCTTGCTTCACCCTATATATGGCAGGATTAATAGGTTCGAAGTTATATAGGACAACATTACATCTTCTCAGTTCTTCATCAAATGCGTCAGCCCGCATGGTAGCTGCTCGTAAATTCTTCCGAAGCATCTCAATTTCTCCTTTCATCCCTTCACAAGCTTTGACATTTTCAGATAGTTTCTGGATCAAAGAAGAAAACTGGCTTTCAACTGATGTAACCTTCACTAAAACGTCCGGCAAAGTCTTTTCAGTAGCCTCAATTAATTGTGGTATCAGATCTAGCTTGAAATTAATTTCCCGTAAAAACTGAGCACTGGCTGTACCCTCAGGCATAGCCTCAGTTAAGGCTATGGTCGCTCCGTTTGAGTTATTCATTTTTCGAAAATTTCATCCTCCCACACTGCTTACGTATTCCTCCTTCAGTAATCCAAATCACGATCAATAATCATATATAAATAACAGTCCAGAGATATTATCACAAGAGTCTAAATTCTATTTCGTATTTCACTTGCAAGCAATGCTGAATGAAAACAGATTTTCATTCAGAGAAATGATTCATACGTATTTCCGAAATGTCACATTAAATACCAATTGCATATTTAAATATCTGGTTTCAAGGTTATCTGTATGAAAAATATATAAATAAAAATCCCCTATTACAGATTTAAATTTCAAGACATATACACACTGCTTACGTATTCCTGCTTCAGTAATCCAAACCACGATCAATAATCAAATATAAATAACAGTCAAGAGATATTATCACAAGAGTCTAAATTCTATTTCGTATTTCACTTGCAAGCAACGCTCCTCGAGGCGATGTTCATCAGACGAGCGCTGAATGAAAACTGATCAGATCTATATCAGAGGATTCATTAGTTTCAATATTGTATGTTTACTGAGCCATATTTCATTATATCATTTTGACTTTTCCTTAAGAAATGATCTAAACTTGCTTTAAAAAAAGGAAAATTTTCCTATTCTTCCTTGCTTTTTTTATGTATTTTTAATGTACAAAAAATATAAAGCAATTTCAGAATGTAAGTCGGTACATCAATACATCTGACTCTAATCTATCAAATGATATCAAAATTGTTATCTTATATTGAAACATTACAACCTTACAACTAACAAAATTAGCACTTGCAGAAGGAACACAAGTCTTGATGTTCCCGATTGTTACTTATTAGTAGGCCTATCATGGAAGAAGAATTCTATAACGTGCCTCTTTGGAAAATTGTGTATCTTCACATGCTTACACAATAACTTTAATGTAACAATATTTCATATAAGGAATATAGAAAAAGATACATATCTAGATTATTTTCTTAGAAAAATCTTGTTTTGTACTAAAGCAACTGTCCTAAAATATTCCATATGTTTAGTTCTTTTAAGGTTGTCCATTCTGGCCACTGGAAAAATGAACAATGGGACCTTTACATATTCACAAAAATTTTCTACTCTTTTCCTCTCTTTCTTTTGATAAGGTTTATTAAGAATGTGCAGCAATTTCAGTATTACTGAATGCCACATAATCTTAAGGCATATTATAGAGGCCCAATCAAAGTTTCTAATGGATTTTCAAAGCCCCTCTCTTACTGGGAGATAATATATTATAATCTCAATAATGAATCATAAATCATTGGAAAACTCATTGCGGGTAAATTGACAGGAATCCAAAGTTAGTGGCAGATTCAGGGGCAGAAAAAACATCCCCCCTCCCGCGTCCGCTTGAGTATAGTTTAATTTTTTGACCATTTTAATATAATTTCTAGCAGTGTGTTGACCACCAAAGGGGTGAGTTTAGGATTTATTTACTTATTACTTATGAACTTATTAGGAGTTTCAGAAACTCATATCCCAGGAGTAGGAAAAATGAAATTAAGTGACACATAATTTATTTCTTCCAGGAGGAAGGATGGGGTACATAGATAGGGAGTGGGGCTCATGATGAATGAGGAAGCTGCTAAGTCTTGTTTAGGTTGGGAAGGTATTAATAGTACAATGCTATTTGCTCATTTCATGACTAAAGTGCAGGCTATCAGTCATAGTATTATATGCCCCAGGAGAGCCAACTGACAGATAGTAGTGACTCAGATGAATTTACTTAGTTACAGGAAAAAAATAGACAGGGTCCCAGGTAGAAAGAGGGCATTTTTATTAGGAAATTTTAATGTATATGTTGGTAGAAATAGGGATAGATGATATCCTAGCCTAGATATATTTGGTGTAGAAAAAGAAAACAGTAATAGCTACAAACTGCTGTAATTTTGCAGGTATAAAAATCTAGTTATAACCAATAGAGTATTTGGTCTTAATGTTAAAAGTATAGAACCCTGTCTAGTAATGTTTAGGGATATTTTAAAGCTGAAACTTAGGAACGGTAACTACATTTCTGGAACCCATGACGTTGACAAACTCCAGTATAAGAATTTGAAAGACTCTCCATGAACAGTTGAATACTAAACTGGAGAGTTTAAATTTTGAAAATATAGAAGATGGACAGAATAGTTTTAAGAAAACAGTTTGTGAAGTTGCTGTTATATCTTAGGGAAGAGAGGTAGGGACACAGCTAGGAATATTAGCGAAAATGCTTCATGTTTAATAGAGAGGAGGAGGGGATTGTACAAGAATTACCTGAGCAATAGATCATACGAAAATAAGAAGAATGCAAAGAAAGTGGAAAAAGCATTAAAATATGAACTAAGGAGGTCAGAAATGGAGGCCAGGGATAAATAGCCAAAAATCTGGAAGATGCAGCTAGACAGCATAATAGTAAAATATTGTACTGGCCTGTAAATAAATTGAGAGGGAATAGTCAATCTGGATTTGTCCATAGGAATGGGGCCACAATTAGTGATATGGAAATAGTTAAAGACAGACAGGCAGAACATTTTGAGAATGTGCTAAACTGGGATGGAATTACAGGAAAAGATATGGAGGAAAACGACACCTTGGATGTGAACAAGGATATATTTTTTGAGGAAGAATTAGTGACAATACAAAAAGGATTTGGAAATAATAAGACCTCAGGTATTGATAGTGTGGTAAAAAAGTTTCTCAAATATGGTGCTATGAGGTTAAAAATAACTTCCTGAAGATTATGAACATGATTTTTTTTTTTTAAAGGGGAAGTACCTAGCAATATTAGGAAAATCCCTGTATAAGAAAGATGGTAAAGGTGAGTGTTGTATTTATAGAGGCAATAGCCTGTTTTCTGTAGGCAGCAAATTACTTATAAGTATGATGATAGATGGTAGAGGATGTGTGGACCAAATTTTCACTTTCAGATTAATAATTGAGAAGTGTTTAAGAAGTTATAGAAAACTTTTCAGAAATTTTGCAAGTTTAGGGTGCAAGAACAGATTTGCAAATTAATGTTAAAAAGACTAAGTCACTGAGACTAGAATTAAATTAATATGATAAATTTACTTTGGGTAACAAACAGATCAATCAAGTGGACAGGTTCACTTATCTTGGTGGTATTATTAGTGAAGAAGGTGGGTGAAGTGAAGATGTTGAAAGTAGAATAAACAAGGCCCATGGTGTGTTTTTTTTTTTCACAGTTGAAAAAAAAAAGTTTGCAAGATTAGGAAGATAAGTTACCAAGCCCAGATCAGAATATTGGAAGCTAAAATGATGACAGCAGTCAAGTGCGGTTCTGAAGTATGTGTGCTCCAAAAAACAGAGGACCATTTGCTAGATGTTTTCCAGAGAAATTGCCTATGGATTGTTTTGGGTACCCAACTGACTAACCATATCTAAAACAGTAGGCTGTACATAAAATGCGGTTCAATCCCATTTTCTAGGGCTATAATGAGAGAAAGGTTGAGATGGATGGGGCATGTTCTATGGATGAATGATGATAGATTACAAAAGATTGTCCTTTTAGGCCAATGGTCTAAGGTTAAACGAAATGCAGGTTGTCCTTGGCTGGGTGGGAGGATGTCGTAAGGAAAGATTTAAGGGAAATGAGAACTTCCTAGGAGAGTATATAGAGGAATGCTTTAAATAGATTGGAGTGGGAGCGTACGTAGCTGTGTTTGCCTCAGTCGGCTTGGAGCTGTGGTGAGTTTCAGTAATAGTAGTTTATCTATATTTATACAAATCTGCCAAACGCCATCAAAATTTTAGCCCCCCCCCCCCAAAAAAAAAACAACAACAACACAAAAAGCAACATTCAAATTACTTAGACCCACATCTTTGTTTTGCAGGAATATACATGAATTTATTTTGTAATCCTCACCTTTGTTGAGCGGAGCATGTCAAAACCCCAAAAAGGAGGCGGATTATACAAAAATTAGGGATATTCAAAAAAATTCATAAAAATCTGAACTTTTTTGAAGAGTAAGGTCAGTGGCTCCTCCCTTATATACATGCTTGATCTGTGAGGTGCTCAAGTGTAAATTAAATCAATATTTTGGGCACAAAAGTGAGTGCAACAGAACCAAAGAGAGTCAGTATACTTTCTAACCATCACCGTTCATGTGACATATCATTAGTACCTTTATTAAATACTTTCCTGGGGTAAAAAAAAAAGAAAATGTTACCCCTCTCAGAAAAAAAAGTCATCTGTTAAGATTTATCAGAATTTTTTTTTACATTCCTTAGTTAGTTAGTAGTCTAATCTTCCCAGAGCTGCACGCTACATTCTAACTTTGCAAGATACTTCTAAAAAGTATTTTCTTTTGTATATCCTATTTTAAGCACAAAGGGCAAAGCTAGATCCAATGATAACAGATTTTTCATGGACTACAATACAGCAATACAAGAGACTACATCTATCATTACTGACAAATGATTAGTCTAGTCTGACAAGACTAATTCCCCTTCAATGCACAAACATACCCATACAACATCTTCCTATTAAGCCTTCTAGCCACCTCAGCCATTTCATTCATAGCCTTTTTCCATATCAACCCAATTAATGCATTAACGTCTTCACTACAATCTTTGTTTTCTCTTACTACTAAAAGATCTATTACTCAAAAACTTTTAGCAAAAAGTCCTTTTATCCTCTACCAAACAGAAAAGTTTCATTGATAATGTTCCTATCAAATCTTCTAACTTTTGTTACTAAATAATCCCCAACAACTTTACCAACAAATTTCTTGAAATCATTCCAACTACATTCAAGTTTTAAAATTTTCAATTTAATTTCAAACTGTTCTTTAAATACTCTGCTAAAAGGTTCATCTAGAACCCTATTAATGTTATAATTACCTGGTATATGTATCTACTCATTCTAAGCTTCACCTTTAATTAACTCTGAATGCTACTATATGGTTGCCTTTACTTTTAATTTCAATTTCCAAACAAAAGACATTTGTACTACATTTCCATGATCACCTCTTCTATACAAAGTGGCCAGATATAGAAAAAAAACATAGAGGCCACATCGTTCTTTACAAAGCACCCCCAACTGGAAGAAACTTAACTTCAATAGCAGCTAGAAAATATGCTAAAGAATTTTTCAAAAGACTAGTATTGTTGATAAGAGTTTTAGCAACAAATTCAAAGATTTTGATGAATAAAATGATAGCTATTAACTTTTTTTCTATTCAAATAATTACCAACAGCTCTCTCGTTTTAAAACCTGTATTACATTTTGTACATACTTGAATATTTAAAACATGGCCTACAATCAGTCTTCTACATTTGAAGGTCATAATAGTTAATTTTCAAACAAAAATTTTTTGTATCATTTGCTCAAAAAATACACTAACATTAGATTAACTTTTAAGTTCTTATTCTATTAAAAATTCAGTGTCCACAAGGTAACAATGAATTAGGGGTAACATGGAGAAAAAAAAAAAAAATTCTGATTGTTTTTACTTAAATAAAAAAAATCACACTTTGCAATCTAACCTAATCTGTGATGATGTTTTACCAGGAAAGCGTTTAGCTTTTAAAAATGATCTGTATAAATTAAAAAATTGAATTCCCATTCAGTACTGTATTTTTTCATTCAGTTACCCTTTCACCGTTACATGGAAAGGGTCTTCAAACTTTAGTTGTGCTTTGTTTTAAGGTTTGAATTTTTCTTTCTTTTTTTACAGTATTCTTGGATTTTTATTAGTAATTTTTATGTTATTAACTTGCACTGAGGACAGTCAAGCAGAGGTCTTGACCAAAATATTTGCATTTTAGTCCATATTTTTCACTGGCTTGTATATTCCTCGTTTTTTTTTTCTTTTTTACTATTTTTTTGTTTTATCATGATTAGCCAGTGTGGTCTCAGAAATTATTTACGACAAGCTTGTGGGGAGCACATGACCAAGTCTGTTCTTAATTATTTTGATTTTTCCAAAAAACACGCTTACTTAATTAGCCAGCAAGAATTTTTACAGAATTGTAGGTTTCATAGAATTATTCCAAAGTCTCTTCATTTTTTATTAAATCTAGGCATGCAATCGGAACTAAAATTTAGCAATAGGGTTGGTTTTCAATCGTTGAACCATATTTTAAAAGACCATAAAAACAGACGTTTTTTCCTTAGTAACATGATCTATAAAGTTTGACATTTTTTACAGCATAGCCTCTTGTCACCAGATTTCTAAAATAGCTCAAAGTTCTTTCCATCACGACTTTTTCATGGCTAGAATTCATTTATCAGAAAAGTTTGTAAAATTACAATTCAAAAAATTCAAAATTCCAGAAGTTTTCTTCTTAGATTCTGTCCTGGCCCGGCCATTGAGAACCTATCTTTGAAAGTTCTTACACAGGAAGAAATCCATGTCTTGTCTAAGGGACCAAAATTTTGCTTGCCTCATCCAGAAATAAATTTCTCAGAGATAGTATCCCGTGTGGAGGCGGGTATATTTGGCTCAAGAGGTATTGTGGAAAACCCAGACTTACTGTTAAGAAAAGGTTGTTAAGAATCTTCTTGACTTCACTCCTTATTCCTCTAATTCAAAAACTCGGGAAACACAAATTCAAAAAAATTTAACAAAAGACCCAGACATCATTGTCTACTCAAATAACAGGAATTCCATTTCTAAGATTTTTAGTTTCTCTAAAACCAGAGAAAATAAACTAAGGCAAAATGTTGGGTACTTATATGTTATATGATACACACTTGAGAACTTGCATTGCAAACATGAGACATTACCTGCTTTTCACGCTGTTAATATCAGACAAATTAACTTTGGCTAGCTGGGAAAATACATTGTAGTTATATTTTAATTAAATATTTAGTTGGTATTTTGGTTAGGTTAGTTTAAGTTACACATTTAATATAATGTACTTTGGGCAGCCGCCCTTCCATAATTCTTTATTGCAGTTTTCACAATTTTGTTAATTAAGTATCATATTTTCATCTTATTTTGTTTTATTTCATTTGCATTCAGCAAACTTCACTTTTCAAGTGTGTATTATAAAACACATAAGTACCAAATGTTTTTGGCCTTCTGTTGTTATAGACCTTCAAGTAGGCAAACCTCTAAGACTTTAAAATCAGAAGAGGATTAACAAAGAAGCTTGGCAATAGTCTACCTTCCCAGAGTATGTTTTGGTCCTGGATTCATTACTATAAGTTTCATTTTCCTAGCCAACCTAATCCCTTTCTGATATATCAACAGATGGCTAATTTGACAGTGGGTATATATATACTACTACTACTAACAACTCATTGCAGCACCAATCCGCCTGAGACCAGAACAACTATGCACACTCCACCTCCATCCCAATCTATTCAAGCCTCCCTCTTTATACCCTCCCAGGAAGTTCCATTTTCTTTTAGATCTTTCTTTATGACATCCTCCCACCCCAGACAAGGACAACCTGCTTTCCATTTAGCCCTACACAGTTGGCAGAAAAAGACAATCTTTGGCAATCTGTCATCCTTCATCTGAAGAATGTGCCCTAGCCATCTCAACCTTTCTTTCATTGTAGCCTTAGAAAGCAGGATTTAACCACATTTTTTGTACAGCATACAGTTGGAAACATGGTCAGTCACATGGGTACCCAGAACAATCTGTAGGCAATTTCTCTGGAAAACATCTAGTAAATCTTCATCTGATTTTTTGAGCCCCCACACTTCAGAGCCATATTTGACCACTGTACCTTCCAATGTTCTAATCTTGGTTTGCAGACTTATC
This sequence comes from Artemia sinica, assembly GCA_027921565.1. NCBI lineage: Eukaryota > Metazoa > Arthropoda > Branchiopoda > Anostraca > Artemiidae > Artemia > Artemia sinica. The sequence goes on along the minus strand of CM051256.1, from coordinate 23,721,969 downwards.
TTCCTATTCTTCCAAACCTTTTTTAACTGTGAAAAAACATCCTGAGCCATGGCTATTCTACTTTTAAGACCTTCACAGCTCCCACCATCTTTACTAATAATACTACCAAGTCAAGTGAAGCTGCCCTCCTGATCAATCTTTTTGTTACCCAATGTCACCTTTTCATCCTCACTTATTCCTAGCCTTAGTGACTTAGTCTTCTTAACATTCATTTTCAAACCTATTCTAGCACCCTTACTTGCAAAACCACTAAAAGTTCATTCATTTTGCTCACACTTTCATCTAGGGTGCTTAAGTCATAAGCATAATCTAAGTCCAGGAGAGTTTTTCCTCTCCATTTGATTCCATGGTCTCCCATTGCCTTTCTTGTGCTCCTTAAGACAAAGTCCATCAAAATGATCCATATAAAGCAGGATAGAATACAACCCTGCTTAAATCTTGATTTAATACAAAACTAGCTGCTAACCTCATTTCCTACCATAACTGCAGTAGTGTTATTCTCATACATAGCACATATAACTTTAATGTATTTGTCTGGTATACCATACAAGGATAGGACCTTTGCTAAAAGCTCTTCTATCAACAGAATCAAATGCTTGCTCATAATCTATAAAACTGAGGACCAAAGGTGTTTGATAACTAAGGTACTTCTTAATGATTAACCTAAGAGTGAAAATTTAGTCAACACATCCTCTACCTTTTCTAAAACTAAACTGTTTTGTTCTTTTAAAACTTTGACTACAGCATCTGTCAGTCCAAAAAGTACCATATTACTAAGTAATTTGCTATCTACAGAGACCAGACTAATTCCATGATAATTACAACACTCACTCTTATCACTTTTCTTAATAAGTTTAAGATTTTCCTAAAATCGTTAGGTACTTCCCCTTTTTCAAAAAATCATATTCATAATCTTTGGTAACTTATTTCTAACATCAGAGCCACCATATTTAAGAAACTGTTTTACCACACTATCTGCACCTGGAGCTTTATTATTTTGTAACCCTTTTGGTACTATTGCTAATTCTTCCTCACAAAACAAATTTTCCTTCACATCCAAGGTATCACAAACTTTATCATTTTCCTCTATATCTTTTCCTGTAACTGTATCTCAGTTTAGCAAATTCTTAAAATGTTTTACCCACTTCTCTTTATCTCTTTCCTTATCACTAATTGTGCCCCTGTTCCTATCTTTAACTGGGACAAGTCTGGATTGACTACTCCCTCTCAATTTATTAACATGCCAGTACAATATTTTACTATTATGCTTTCTAGCTGCATCTTCTAGATCTTTGACAATTTTATCCATGGCCTCTACTTCACAACTTGTCAATTTGTATTTTAATGCTTTCTTCAATTTCTTTACATTCCTTTTGTTTATATTACATTCCTCTCTATTAAACATAGATCTTTTTAACTAATATTCCTAGCTGCAGTCTTAACTTTCTTCCCAAGACATCATCAACAACTTCACAAATTGATTTTCTAAAATTATTCCAACCATCTTCCACATTGTCAAATTTTAAACTCTCAAGTTTAGTATTCAAGTGTTCCTGGAAGATTTTTTCTCAAATTCTCATCCTGGAGTCTACCAACATCATAACTTCCAGTAAGGTAGTTACTCTTCTGAAATTTCAGCTTTAAATTAACCCTAGACACTACTAGATGGTGACCTTTACTTTTAACATTGATAACAGCACTCCTATATACCCTAGTATCTTTTAATTTTTAGTCATAAAATGAGCAATTAGAGTTTCTATTATTAATACATTCCCAGCCTAAACAAGACTTAGCAGCTTCCTTATTCATCATGAGCCCTACTCTCTATCTATGAATCCCATCCTTCCTGCCTGAGTAAACAAATTCTATATCACCTAATTTCATGCTTCCTACCCCTGGGATATCAGTTCATGAAACTCCTAATAAGTCCAGTTTGAATCGTCTGAATTTGTCAATCAAAATGTTGACATTTTTTAATATTCATTTTTTAACATTGTAACATTCCAAGTTCTAATTTTCATATTCTTTAAATTGTTGAAATTATTTTGGCCTCAGGAAAAGCAATGATCCTAGATACCAGTGCAGGATGGGGATAAAAATATCTTCTCAAGTCTACACTGAAGCACTTAAGCTGGCTTAGAACGATACAGCAGGAAGTCCCTGGGACCTCCAGTATGAATGAAGGTTTTGGGCAATCCTGGGCCCATCTTGGTCACAACATGGTTTTCAGCACTTGGCAATGCTTTTCTATCAACAAGAGTCAGAATCCTGTACAGACAGTCCCAAGCCTATAACCTCCAATTTATTATATATTCATGCCTACAAAAATTCATGAATTTTTAAAACCTACCGTATATATTTACAGAGTGTATCCCCCCCCCACCTAATGTGCAAATATATACTCAGAATTGCATCCTGAATCTAGATATAACATTCATTTGCATCACAAATGACCTTTACCCCCATATGTTGGATATTGTAGATAATTTCAGAGACCACACTGCCTTTCCATGACAATAAATAAAAGTTCGAATAGGGATAAAATCCTTTTAATAGACAGTGTTTCACAAAGAGTGACAGAAATTCACAAAAAAAACACCAGATATTTCAGTCACATATGCAGTGACAGTCATCATTATTAAAATCTGACAGAGTAAAATTCAATTCACCCAATGTAGCTGACCTCTGTCCAGTATAATATCATTGAATGCTAATGAACTGAATCCAAGAAGATCAAAGAGGCTAGCTTCTGCCTTTGCTTTTAAAAGAATTACAATAATCAAACAATATGTAGTTTTATTTGATTTTGTATATAAACTATTGTTTAAAGTTGTTTTAGTTTAGTTTTACTACTGATGATGGTCACTGCATAAGTATCTGGTATTTTTTGTGAATTTCTATCACTGTTTTTGAAACACTGTCTATTAAAAGGATTTTATTCTTATTTGAACTTTTACTTATCATGATGGATTTATCATGATCCTCCCTTTCCAAGTTAGTGAAAAGAAGCTAAACTACAATTTTAGGTAGTAGCCTAGGATTCTAGCCACACATAAGGAAAAAAGTTAAGAAAACAGGTCTTACTTCATAATAATCCTAGTTAACACATTTTGCAAGGGGAGAACCTTTAATAATGTATAATAATTAAACAGGGTAAAAGTACTAATGATTCAACAGCTTCTGAAAAAAAAAAAAAAAAAAAAAAAAAAAAAAAAAAAAAAAAAAAATTATTTTAGAAGTTTTATGATTAGAAGTTTTATCAGAAAAGGTTCAAAACTCCAACTTTCTGAAATTGGAGCATTTTCACCTACAAATCCAACAGAACAAAAAAGTTACCTGTTTTCAACAAAAGTTGGAACCCAATTCAACAAATGTCAAAATACTTGGGGAATACTTGTGGGCTGATCTTGGTGCATTCATTGTGTCTATTCCTTTTACTTTATTTCTTCATTTCTGTTCAACTTTTTTTTCATGGGTAAAGATATAAAACACTTTTCAGATAGTGGAAGCAAAAAACTGAAAAATTGCCTCAAGTATAGGGATAAAATTAGATACTCATATGGAGCTTAAGCATGTGACCTAGGTATCTATAGTATATATATATAATATAGATCTCTCTATAAATGCCATCTGGAATGGTCTACTTCCTCTCAGCTTTAATGTTCCAACAAAGATTTCTTTATTGTTCCTAGTGAGTGTTGTCAACATTTGGCCATTTCAAAGTTAATCTACCATTATAATCCACTTTAGCTTTTTCCAAAATATGGGAAGGATTTTAATGAGGTCATGTTTGATAGTTCTATGACATACTTCTAGGATCAGCAGGTCATCAACATATTAACACCCTTGAGAGAATCAAACCAATTTCATTAATCAATACTACAGCTCAGAGTGGTCCTAACAAGGTTTCTTGAGGAATCCCATGATAATTAGGGAGGGGTTCAGAGAAAATATTTTGTAATTTAAAACTTGGGATCTATTTGAAGGAAATATTTACAGAATTTACTAAGAGAGGGTCTACTTCAAAGTTATTAAGTGATAAATGAATTAGGGTGTTGTGATCAACCAAGTGAAATGCTTAAAAATATGAACATAGCATGAGGCAAAGCAGCAGTTCCTCAGATAATGGAAAAATCTAGCATCATATCTGCAAAACTACAATAAAAAAAAAAAAAATTAATGTTTTTTTCATGTGAAATATTATTATAAATAATAATCATCAAAATCTCTTGTTGTTGAGAAAGTACCCATACCTTTTACAACAATGTTTTTGTCAGAGGACCCTTGAATTTTAACATCAATTGTTAATCATATATTTTACATGTTCAGTGAAGTTTTGACTACCCTCTATATTTTGACAGGGCCTGTTGCTGTCTGTTGAAAATTATGACAATGTTACTACAAGACATTCCTAATAGAAATGAATTTCAGTATAGATGCCAATATCTACATTTGAATTTGGCTGAAGGAACATTTTGAATTGGTCTGGTATTCCACTACATCAGACAAGAATTTCCAACACTTGGAAAATGATTATGTCAATATAATATTAGCTGCCATTTTAACTTAATTTTATCAAGAAAAAGCCAATGTGGCTACATTTTCAAGCAGATCAGATACATCTTTATGCATTGGTGTGATCCCAACATTTTTTTTGCAAAAAAAAATAACCAAGTAATGTCAGTTTGAACATTAGCCTGCATAGCTAAAGAACTGGGTATAAATTTAGAATTGTGGCTTCTGATAAGGAGACAAATTCAAATTTACTCACATCTGTGGCTAAATTTAGTAACAACATAGTTATGATGTCTATTGATACTAGTGTTAGTCCAGAGTCTGATAATATACAGTCCACTTCATTTTTCAAATAATTCATTGTATTGACTGTCCTTGAAATTTTCTTGGAAATTGCTTTGATTTCGTCTTTTTGGTAGCTAGCTATGCTTGCTTGTATTTTCTGGATGTGTAGTGTGGTGTTCATTGCTGTATTCAATTTTTTTACATTTTCTCTTAATATGTTTAAGTCTTCATTGGTTGATAACCCAAAGAGTTGCAAGGCAAGTTCACCAATGACTGGTATTAAGCTTGTGGATCTTTGATATCTGCTTTTTCTGAAAAAGACTTCAAATATTCTTGTTGTGCTTTGTTTGAGTTTTTGTATTTCAGCATTGAATAATTCAAATAAGGTTTGCAACCTGTCTGTACAATATTAAGAAGGTTTGATGATTTGATAATTTTAGGGCATTTCCTTGGTTAATTCTGGGAGTACTTCCAAATTATCTTCTGTAGGTTCATCAGCTGCGAGTCATGCGCAAATTTTCTTTCCATCAATAGTCCAACATTCTCTTGGGTAGTTGTCATTATTATTTTTACCATTTTTATTTCCTTTGATATATTTTTGTCCACTATAATCATATTCAATGATTAGGATTCCCATTTGTAGTCCAGTATTCTTATTCATTGAAGATTTCCATACCCACCTGGTGTTTGAAGTAACTGTCTAATTGTTATGTAATTCTCATTCAGATGGTTCTGGGGTAATGGTTATTATTTCTCTTATAGTTCTGGGGTGGTGGTCATTACTTTCTTCATTATCTTCACTTGTGTTTATTGTTGGATTTATTTTTCTACAAAAATATTGACATTTAAATTTGTGTATTGATTTATTCACATTGTTTGTAGAATTGGTAGAAATTTCTATTCCTTCAGTGCCTTTTATTATTTCTGGTATTTTCCTTCCTTTTGACACCTCATTTGACTTTACTGTGGTTATTTGAATTGGAGGTGGAGTGGCTTTCAATGTATCCTTAAGAGTTGCATCTTCTTCAATTTGGGTTGGTTGAGTGTTTAGTACCTCAGATTTAGGTGTATTGGACTGCATAGTGTCTTGGGGATTTGTTGTGACCTTAGTGTTTATCTCAGGAATTTTTACTAAGACTTTTTTGTTCTATAGTCCCTTGAGAACGTTCCATGCATCAGGTCCTTTGAGAAAATTCCATATATTTGGTACTTCATTTATTAATGCATAGTTTCCATCACAAAATTTCCTTTCTTTGGCAGGGGGTTGAATTGGAATCTTTGAGTTTTGATGTAGTTCTTTACCATTTTTGGAGGAGGGGTAATCCTTTATTGATCTTTTTTGTCTGTTCCCTTTTGCGCTTATTCCTATAGCTTTATCTATTTTGGCCATTTTCTTATCAAAGTCATCTATTAGGTTTTTTGATTTCAAGTTTGGGATTATGGGAATTGATATATCCTCTCTCTTTTTTTGGAAGCATTATTTTCTTGCAATCCTTTGTCTGATCTTAGAAATTGAAAGATTGAATCCTTTAGTTCATTTGTATTTCTTTCCAGTCTCATTACTTGGAGAAATAAGGTCTCAAAAGGTTATGGATCTAGTTTCATGAATACTTTCCATGCATTATGGCTGGCTAGAAGTGAATTTTTGTGCTTGAATATTAATCCATGTTTTACTATGTCCTGAGCTTTTATATGTAGAATAAAAATGCTCATCATTATCAATTTGATCATCATTTTGGTCTCTAAAATTAATGTTAATATTAGTTATGTATGTTAATAAGAATTACTTATTTGACCTTCATTTGAAAAATTTGATGGTAAATATTGTTTTGTTTACACAATGCCTATTGATTTTTCTTGATATAGAGTTATAGTCTTTTGGAGTTTAGGAGTAATCAGAGTACTGGCATTATTAATCATTATTTGCTTAAATTGTTAGCTAGCATACTCAACAATCTTTAGTTAATGTCCAAATTTGATTACACATTTACTAGGACTAATGTTTTTATTCATTGTCTATGCTATACTAAATTGTTTTATAAGGTTAAGCTAAAGCACTTATATATACTAGTTGTCACAACATTAAGCATTGTATCATGCATTAAGGTTAGTTGGTGCAATTCCATTATGCATCTTTTAGGTTTTTCTTGTGCTAACTGGGTTCAATTTACTCATTTGGTAACATATCCCCTATGGTGGATATTAGTATTAATTGTAATTAAAATATCTCATACATTAATTGTTCAACATAATTAGTTTTTGAATGAATTTGTTTTAGATATATGGGTTAGTAGGCCTATGTCCCCTTAATTTAGGTTTATGTTTGGTTCATAAATTAAATAATAAATTAATTAGTTCATAGCCTAGGCTTGCATATTTGATAATTTAGTCCATTTTTATCCATTTATTTTCTTTATATATTAGTAATTTTATAGCCTATGTAGTTTAACAAGAATGATTTTAGATGGGGCATTGGTCATTCTAATGTTTGGTTGTTTTAATTTGTCAATTCTGTTAGTTGTCTTTATGTATTATTAGTGTATAGATGTGTATAGGATTTTTGTCCTTTAACTAAAGTTATTTACACATACATATATAGCCTATAATTTAAAGGACTTATATTGATAATATAGTTAACATTGATATTTGATAATAAATTTGTGGTTAATATTTTATATGTGGTTTATATTTGTTTTTGTTTGACATTGAGTAGTCTATAATTTGTAAATTAGATTTGATCTTATGAGTCTACTTTTGGGTAAGAGGGTAAGACCTTTTTATAGAAGAAAGAAAGGTTTGGTTGATGTTGTTGTATTGGATATTCTTGTTAGGTTACAAGTCATTAATTAGATTGTTACCATATTTCTTGAAAATTAGAGATAAGCCTACTTTGTAGGTTAGACACACTTATCCTGGACTTAAAAAATCATAATGTTGATTTAACAAATTTTAACAAGTCTTTGGTAGCTATAGGTTGTTATTTGGTGTAATTGAATTGTTGGATTATATGCATACAAACCAAATTAACTATTTTGTATGTTTTAATGTCATGCGGCATAGTTTTGAAAAATTTGCCGTTTTTAAAGGACCGTTGATACTGAATTCTATTATTTCTATTTAAATAAATAAGATATTTTTTTTTGTTTATAGATTATTAAGGTTTTTTATGTTTTAAATTATATTTTTTTCTATTTAGGTTTGTTCAAAATTATATTCTTAACGTATTATGCAAGATTAAATTTCCTTTATTTTGATTGGCTTGGAGTTTAGAAACGGAATTTCTTTGTTTAAATTTACGCCATTTTAAGAATGACTTAGTTCGTCAGTCTGATTCTTCTGTGCTTGTGAAGCGGATATCAAGGTAAAGAATATTTAAATTTCTTACTAAAATGTCTTAATTTTAAAAACAAGGTTTTTCTGGGGGAAGTAAAGAGCGAAGTTTAAACTTAAAACGATCGAAATTATTACTTCATAGCCTATCTAATATATATAGAAAAAAAACAGTGCAAATAAACAAACCGAAGTAAGTTGTAATCTATTCAGAAGAACCTCTCTGGGAATTTTTTTTTTGTACCTAGACACCATAATCGACAACATTTTGTTAATCGACTTCGTCTTAGAGCGGAGCGCTATCATGTCAGCTCTGAAATAATATCGGATCTGTTTTCAGGACTTGATAAACCGTCACCTCATTCTTACTTTGCTTAGTAATTCCTTGGCCCTTTTTCACTATTTGCACGTTTCTGCTTTAAAAATGGTAAAAGCTAATCTTTGTTTTCTTAGGCTAAACTGTTAAACTGTGACGTATTCTAGGGCTTCGTATTCTATGCTTTGGGTGAGAAACAGTTTAAATGTCAAGAATTTGACCGAACCTTTCTCGAGCAGCAATGCATACAGGTTAGAAGCCGTTTAAATGCTATATATATATATATAAAAAATGCCTTTCTGAACTGGCATTTTTTGCTTCTGCCTCTCTGAACTCTGCCTATCAGAATATATATATATTAAAACTGACAATGCACATTCATTTGTATTTTTTTTAATAAAGTGCAAATTATGTTCTGGCCTTGGGAAGACATACGGGGGTTTTGAGTCCAAACTTGTGTTAATTTCTACTCATTTTGAGTTTGACTCAGTTATTTATTGTAATTTCTGTTCGTTTTGGGTTTCATTTATTTATCGATGCTGATTTGTGGTAGTTTCACACTTGGTAGATTATTTGATTTTATTTTTGCTCATTTTTTATTTAATGGAGTTCTTTACTTTTCTTTGAAAAACTTATGTTGTGAAAAAAGTTTTTTTTAATTAATTTATGTTTGTTTTATGTTGCTATAGTCTTTTCAGGGAAAAAAACGATACTTTAAAGCTTTTCGTTTTTTTAAGAATTTAGTTTGGCCTGCTATTTGTATACTGGAGAAAAATTTTCAGCAATTTTAGCAACATAGACCCTTTTAAAAATCTGAACACAAACAGTACTGTTTAATTTAGTTTCATACCTCCTCTAGTTGACCTGAAAGGGAAAACTTGATACCATTCGCAAAAAAAATATGTTTACTTTCTTTGATAGCTTATATACGCTTACGCTATTTCGATCATCCTCAAAGACCTAATTTCCAGAACTTTCTACTACGTTGAACACAATACAGGTTAGAAGCCGTTTAAATGCTATATATATATAAAAAATGCCTTTCTGAACTGGCATTTTTGCTTCTGCCTCTCTGAACTCTGCCTATCAGAATATATATATTAAAACTGACAATGCACATTCATTTGTAATTTTTTTAATAAAGTGCAAATTATGTTCTGGCCTTGGGAAGACATAGGGGGGTTTTGAGTCCAAACTTGTGTTAATTTCTGCTCATTTTGAGTTTGACTCAGTTATTTATTGTAATTTCTGTTCGTTTTGGGTTTCATTTATTTATCGATGCTGATTTGTGGTAGTTTCACGCTTGGTAGATTATTTGATTTTATTTTTGCTCATTTTTTATTTAATGGAGTTGTTTACTTTTCTTTGAAAAACTTTTGTTGTGAAAAAAGTTTTTTTAATTAATTTATGTTCGTTTTATGTTGCTATAGTCTTTTCAGGGAAAAAAAAAAACGATACTTTAAAGCTTTTCGTTTTTTTAAGAATTTAGTTTGGCCTGCTATTTGTATACTGGAGAAAAATTTTCAGCAATTTTAGCAACATAGACCCTTTTAAAAATCTGAACACAAATAGTACTGTTTAATTTAGTTTCATACCTCCTCTAGTTGACCTGAAAGGGAAAACTTGATACCATTCGCAAAAAAATCTGTTTACTTTCTTTGATAGCTTATATACGCTTACGCTATTTCGATCATCCTCAAAGACCTAATTTCCAGAACTTTCTACTACGTTGAACACAATGGCTATGTGAAAATTTTCATTCGATGTGTTTGGGAGAATGGTGCACGTGAGAGGGTGGTTAGTTACCCTCGAATCACTTTCGACTATTAAAAAGGGCACTAGCCCTCTCAATTCCTAATTTAATGAACCCCTTTTGAAGTTTTTACGACAACTCTATCCATAAGAACCTTATATGCCCCCAGGTAATAACTTAAAAACTTAGCCCTGGGGACTCTGGGGGGTTTCTCGTCCTTAAATACATATTTCCAGAACTGTCAACTAGGTTGAACAAAACTACTGCTGTAGTAGTAGTAGAAATATTAATAATAGCTTCAGTAGTAGTAGTATGAGTAGAAGGAGTAGCATTAGGAGCAAAAGGAGTAGCACATTTTAGCTTGGTTAATCTTGCCCTTTTTATGTACCAAACGGTCAATTGTTTCAAATTGTTTCAAATTGTTATATAGAAATGTAATAGGTCTTTCGTTCAATATGTTAAAAAATACTCTAGATGTCAAGCATGCTTTGGTGTTATTCTTAACGAGGGTGAGTGTATGTTGAAAAACAGTGTTGTAATTTCTGTGTAATAGTAGATTAGTTCTTTCTAAATAATCAATACAGATGCCCAATGAATCTCTCCTGCAATTAAAAAAAAAATGTGTCGGGTATCAGGTGTGCCGTGAACCTATTCTTGATAATGGTGATATATGTTTAAAGACATTGTTGCAATGTCTTTGTAATCGATGTATTTAAGGATTCAACACAGGTGTCTGGGTCTGCCCTGTAAAAGTAAAAAAATAAACGTCGGGTATGAAGTGTGCTTGAGTTGTTCCTGATGATGGTGATGTGTGTCGGAGGACTGTGTTACTAGTTGATCTGTGTAATGTCTGTGTAATAGTTGATCGATTTCAAATAATCAACGCAGATGCCCAGTGGGTCTGTCCTGCAATTTAAAAAAGAATGTATCCGGTATTATGTGTGCCTTGAAGCTATTCTTGCTGATGGTTATGTATGTTGAAAGACAGTGTTGCAATTTTCCTTGCTATTTTTTTTTCAGGAGATAGAGTATTTGACCCGAAACTTTTGCCCTCAAATCGTTTAGCTTTAGAGTACCCACTATGTCCTTTATTTTTTATTTGAATTTTGAATTTGATGTGTTTGTGCTTTTAAGGATTTTTTTCAAATGAAAAACTCGAAAATCGTGCTTATGAAAAATCATTGAAAAGTTTTTGAAACAATTTTTATTATCCGTCCAAAGCACTTCCCTTCAATACATGCGGCTTGGCAAAAGTTTGTCTAAAATAGTAGTCTAAGCATTGGGCAGAAAATGGTTTAAAAAGGCAGAAAATGCTTTAAAAAGGCAGAAAAGGTTTTCTTGATCTTTTTTATTTTCTCGTCCAACTTGTTTTTACTTTCTCTTTGTACTTTTATTTTTCTTAATTTGTTTTCGACTTTTTGTTATACTTTCTTTTTATTAAGGGATGGTCCTGGAAGCGATTACAATATACCCTAATTCATTGACTTTCTTGACTCTTGTCCGTTTGTTTTTACCTTTTATTTTTTTTTTTTTTACTTTTTTTTTTTTTAAATTCCACTTTCTACTCTACGTTTTTTATGGTCATTAAGAAATGATCGTAAGGCTTGTCCCCATTATTGAGCCTGAGATTGTTTTATTAAATGTTCCGCTTCATCGGTCGGGGTTGGGGGAGGTATCAAACGTTTAGAATAAAGTACGGAAAAAAATGTAAGCTGATTACAATGAGTGACCAAAGTTGCCAAAAATTTTTCGAAACCCCATAAAAAAAAGAAACGTTTTTCCTTTGAAGTTTCGGTTTTTTCAGTTCAAGTTCGTTAAGAAATGTTGTTGAAAGGGGTCCCAAAATCTTCGAATCACTTAAGTTTTATGGTTTTGTTTGATCTGTCCTTTCACTGTCCATAATAAATAGTTTTTGCTGTAAAAAAAGGTCACCATATCAAACCAAAAAAAAATAAGCTTCATTTTCTCATTCCGTGTATAGTAGCACAAATGTAATTCCTTGCCAAATAAAATGATAGAACAAAGGTAACCAAACCGAAAAACAATTGCATACAGAGACTGGATGACAAAGCAGAAATGAGGACAAAAAAACACCAGTACATATGCAGGCTTAGCTCTTATAATGCATTAAAAAGTAGAATTTTTTTTTTTACCATTCAGAGCTACAAATTTTAAAGTGCCAAGGATAAAAAAAAAGGAAAAAGATACTCAAAAGCCATTGCTGGTGAATAGGCATCGAATCGGTATTTTAGTTGCCGGGTCTTTTTGACAAGGACACATAGTAAACCTGCCGCCCAGCCTTACGGCAGTAGTGGTATATACCTGGACCTTGAATTGTCAAGTAGAGCAATAATCCACTGCTACCACAGGATTACCATGGACATCAAGCTAAAACAAGTTTTAATCCCCAGACATATCTTGGATTTAGTTATATTAATGTATACTTAGCTACTTAAATATACTAATTATACCTTATACCTCATTATACTCTTACTTATATATATCCTTAATTACTAAATTATACTAATATATTTCCTAATTATAGACTAATCCTACTAATTCTAAGCATATACTAATAAATTCTTAGTGTATACTAATAAGCATGTACTACAAAAGTCTTATATACTAACTATATATAACTCTTATTACACATCTACTAATTGTGACGTAGGTAACAATCATATCTACTTAAATTAGATCCACTTATACTTGAAAACCACAGTTTCCTAAGGATTTTGTTCTGGTTGTTCCAAAATCATGAAGCTTTAGGGCATTGCTAGATCTTCCTCAGTGTTGCCACGTTTAACCGTGAAAATAACTAAGCAGAACTAACTGATAATATTTGACAACGTCCTTTGTCTCTAAAAATCCGTCCCTAAATGATATCTTATCTTATTGTACTACCATCTGTTGCATTTTAATCACCCCTTCTCTAATGCTAAAACTTTTCTAATGCTAAACTGCAAAAACTAAAACTGGAGATTAACAATGCAATAAAATAATTTTAGGAATCAAAGAAACGTTTTGATGAAGATGAAGAATTCAAAGAAAGAGCCCGTGCTGCTGTTGTTGAACTGCAGTCCTATGACCCACACCAATATAAACGGTGACCTCTAGGAAAGGTAATTAACACTAGGCTTACTTTCTTTTGTTTCAGTATGTATTCGGGCTCTGTGTTGAGGTCAAATACAGGTCTGTTTTTACAGGTCTGGTCTGGGAAATTACAGGTTATTTACAGGTCTGGTAGTCTCTTTGTTGTTACCTTGACTGACCCCATGGTTGTGTCTGGTAGCCTTTTTGCTGTTTTACAGGTCTGGTAGTCTTTTTTTACAGGTCTGGTAGTCATTTTGGTCTGGTATTCTTTTTGTTACAGGTCTGGTCTGGATAATTACGGGTTATTTACAGGTCTGGTAGTGTTTTTGTTGTTACCTTGACTGACCCCATGGTTGTATCTGGTAGTCTTTTTGCTGTTTTACAGGTCTGGTAGTCTTTTTTTACAGGTCTGGTAGTCATTTTGGTCTGGTATTCTTTTTGTTACAGGTCTGGTCTGGATAATTACGGGTTATTTACAGGTCTGGTAGTGTTTTTGTTGTTACCTTGACTGACCCCATGGTTGTGTCTGGTAGTCTTTTTGCTGTTTTACAGGTCTGGTAGTCTTTTTGGTCTGGTAGTCTTTTTGTTACATGTCTGGTCTGGGTAATTACAGGTCATTTACAGGTCTGGTAGTCTTTTTGTTGTTACCTTTACTGACCCCATGGTTGTGTCATATCCAAATCCAGATTGGGAATTGCCTCCGTTGGTCGAAAAAAAATGTATAATTGCACTATCAGTTTTGCTCTCAAAAAGCACACTAATGCTGAAATAAATTATGAACAATGAAAATGGAAATGACCAAGGCCATGTATATGAGGCAGGGGAGGTATTTGGCCCCCCCCCCCCCTCCTAAGATCTCTCCTCTCCCTAAGAAAAGTTTCTGGCTAATGCTAGAACCCTGAATACAGGCCTAGACTATATACACAAGTTTGCTTATTTTCCTTGTTAAGCTTTAAAACCAGCCAGATATTATAAACGAATTGTGTTTTTGTTTGTTACACAGCAGAGAACTAACGAAGCAAAGAAAAAAAATTTGCTTCCCATGCAAAGAATGAGATTTTCCTCGTTTTTCAAGCTAAGGGACTGTAAATTTCCTGAATAGGGGCTTTCGGCCAAGGCAATCCTAATGGTCTACAATGTGTTTTTATCCCACACTATTTTATGGGGTTTCAGGTTTGGTTCTTTTTTACTATCTTCGTCTTTTACTAGTTTGTATCTATCGCTGCAACCGTGACACTTTTTATTTTATGCTGCTATTTATTTCTGTTCTTTATTGTTTTCGCTTCATCGTAAAACAATCTCGTAATCGTAAGAAAAATAATATAATCTTGTACCTGCAGAAGTGTTAATTCTAAAACACTGAAAATAAAAGGCACATAAGAATTCATATGATGTACCTGAAAACACCTCTTCTTTAGTGGGGTAATTTCATCAAAATCCTGGAGGGGGAGGGGGGCAAAGTTGGAGCAGATTTTCCCAAGCCAAGTGAAAATGATAGTGAAAAATGAAAAATAAGCTATATAGTAGCATAAAGGCATAAGGTGTACTAAAGAAAACTGATTTTTCTGTGGGTGCTTGAATTATGTACGCCTATCTTAGTCTTGACAAGATTTTCGATGACACTAAATTTCAACTGGAGGGGACGGCTGTCCCTCTGCCCCATAGTAAATTACACCCCTGATCTTCATCTTCATATGAATTCTACTTAATTTAATGCTGGTACAGGAAACGGATCCCCATCCTTATAAATAGTGTACAGGCATGTGAAACTTGTATTTTTACATTTTGTATTTTGTATTTTAGTTGTATTTTGTGGGGGGGGGGAGGAATCCAGGGCTGATCCTGTTGAACCAGCGGTCCTAGAAGATCGGAAGAGGGCTTATTTGGTCGGAAATCAAAAGTTCTAGTTGCCTTTTTAAGTGATTAAAAATACTGGAGGGCACCTAGCCCTCTCCCGCGCCCCTTTTTTCCCCCAAGTCAGACCAAAATTTTGAGATTGCTATTTTGTTATAGTTAATAACGTTAATTAAATGCATATTTTTGTATTAGGTTACATTTTACTTATTGTCAGAACAATGGCGGTTTACTCCTTATTCTCATTATACAGATTTGATGAAATTTATTTGTTAAAAATGCCCTTTTTATGTCTAGACTACCGTGCATGTTTGGACTGGCTGGGCTTCGTCAATGATTCGTCAAAGTCTCCTCGTCACCACAATCACAATTGGAACAATCGCTTTTATTAATTCTACATAAAAATGAATTTAATTTACAGTGACCAGTTACAATTTGTGTCAGTTTATAATTTGGAGTAATTTTTGTGACTTGAAGAAGGTCAATATGATCAGTAAAAAACTGAAGGGTCCCGGGCTTAACAGCTTGGCAAAATAGCTCATACCATTTCATATATAGGTTTTTACGTAAGGTTTTCCGGATTTCATTTAAGTTATTAGAAGTAAAAAGGGAATTACCGAATAGAGAATTTACTTGCGAGTCTGTATAATGTGAATGATCATTTAAATTATAATTATTTAAGCTATTGAGGGGTGGCAAGTAATCAGGCCTTCCTCTCTTTTGATATCTGGTGAGAGATATCTCTTTGGCTCTAAAATCGATAGGAAGGCATCCCGCTAAAGCCGTTATTGTCTCAGTTTTAGTGGATAAAAAACCTTTGGAAATCAAAACCATAGAAATTCTTTGGACAGATACTAACTTTTTTACAATTTTTTTTTTATTCAGCGCCGACAGCCACACGAGTATTGCATACAACGGGTATTGAATTCAATAGCAGCTTTGTATAAATTTCTTAGGGCAAATGGTTTAAGACCCCAAGTGGTTCTGGCGGCACATAACAATTTTGTTGAATATTGTTTGGTGACTTTTATTTTACTTTCAACATGATCATTCCATAGTAATTTTTCTATCAAGAATTAAGCTCAAGTATCTCACTTCATCGCTTGTTGGTAATCTATGGCTTAAAAACCGAAGATTAATCTGTGGTATTTCTCTTTTCTTCATAAAGATGATAGCTTCGCATTTATTAACATCGAAATCTAATTTTTTCATCGGCCCATTTTTCTAATAGTGTAAATATTTTTTGTGTAGTATGATTTAGGAAATTGGCATCTTTAGAAGATATTGTTATACAGATATCATCAGCATACGCTTGTATTGTACAGCCTGTCGGTAACTCTGAACGAAGTAAATCGTCCACATTAATAGACCATAAGAACGGAGAGAGTATGCTTCCTTGTGGGCAAGATTTTTGAAGGATACGAGTTATATTTATCAGCTTTGTCACTATAAGAAACTGATTGATCTGATAGATAATTTTTAATCAAGCTAACTAGAGGAGTGGGCCAGCCTAAATCTAATAACTTTTTGAAAATCCCGGGGTGCCATGCATTGTCGAAGGCACCTTTGATATCAAAGAGAAGACATAGTGTAAATTTCTTCAACTTATTATTTTCTTCCACTGTTGTGACGAGTTTATTCATAGCATCTATTGTTGATTTACGATTAACAAATCCAAACTGGTTATTACAAATCCAGTCCTTATTAATACTTAAATCATTCAAAATGTATGATAGGATCTTTCGAATATTTTGCCAAAAACTGGTATCAAGCTGATGGTTCGATAAGAAGACGAAGTCGTCATTGATTCTTCCTCGTTTAGGAATAAATATAATTTTAGCGTTTTTTCAATCCCTTGGAAAATACTTTATTTCCAAACATGCATTATATATTTTAAGTAAAGTGGGAGCCAAGACATGAGAGTTTTTTTAATAACTATATTGACGATACCATCTAGGCCAGGAGCTTTCAATGGTTTAAGAGAATTAATGGCATCTTGTAATGAATCAGTTGTTATTGGTGACAGTTTATCTTGGTTATTATCAAATACATATTCAAGTTGACTTCGAATCTGGCGGTGATAAGAGGTTTCCGTTGAGCAGTCATCGGGGGTAAGCCATTTGTCAAAGAATACCTCACCAGCTTCCTGGTACGATTCAGCAAACATACCATTATCTTTTGCTTCATGGAGTACGGTGTTAAAACTTGTTTTGAAAAATTTTATTCAACATACAAATAGCAGGACCAACTATATAATCTATAAAAAATCTATAAAATTTACATAATTCCACATGTGTTAACTCTCTAAGAAATAACACAACGATATAACGTTATTGGGATGCCTAAAACAGTGACTCCCACCCAATCTTCACTTGAAGATCGGTTGAATAATTAACTATTCACTCAAAGCAAGCTTAAATGGGTCATTAACTTGGTACCTTAATTTGAGTCGTTGTCTCGGCGTATTTTATACAAATGAAAAATATTGTCTAAATACAAAACCTTTTATGCAAAGTATTAAGTCATTCGCATGAAATTTTTCCCCAAAATTAAGGCTCTAAAGTTTAGTGAGCCGTAGAATGTACGTCCTGCCCATGACCCACCGAAATATTGTCTTCCCACCGCCAAGGCATGTGCCTCACGTTGGGAATCACGGGTCTAAACCCTTCTGTTTTTGAACGGTGCTTGTCGGATACTGTTGGTGCTAAGAAAAATCTTCTCGGTACCCTTAGGATAATTGCTTTCTGTTTGGACTATAAATGTTTTCCATGACTTGGGTTTGAAGGCGGAATAAAAGGATCTTAGAGCAACTTGAAATTACTGCCATTTGCACCAAACTACTTTTTTGTGTTTATGTTTATATGCTTTTTTCCCATTGTATTATAAGTTGTATCGTTTTTATCTGTTACTAATCATACTGATAGCTGTAGCAATGAGTTGTAACCTGCACAATTTTCTAATTCTAGATGTAGAGCTTCAAATCTGGGTGGAGAAGTGGAAGCAGTTGTAAAGTTAGTGGTTGTCTCGAAACGACTTACTGCCTCCTCCTTTGATGACGAAGAACTAGTACGTACTTAACTTCCTTTCTCATTCTCTCTGCCTTCTTGTGAAACAACGTTTATATTAATAATTATTGAATCAGTAGCATTAGGGTAGACATGGTGAAGGTCGGCTACGATAGTTTAAGGTGCGTTATGTTACAAGACAAATTGTAGAGAAAAACTGAAGTAAAAAGAAGATGTTTTTCTTTTTTTACTGTTATTAAGAGCGTCTTATTAAAAGGAAAGAAAATTTTTATAGCCATCGGAAAATTGAAACGCATAGTTTTTTTGTTAACCTCTATATTCTAACTATTGCTACTAGGACTGTCAATTCACAAAAATATAGCGGAGGCAAATTTTCAAAATGGAAGGGGTTGAATTTTGTTGTTCTTCCAATGGTTTAAAAGAGAATGAAAAAAAATTGTTTTCAATAAACATGCCAAAATCAAACTTGGGGAGTTGAAAAATCTATGGGACAAACACAAATTCAAACACATTTTCAATGATTCCATTTCTGTCCTACCTGCAGATGCAGAGGGTGTATTCTCCTCAGTATCATTTAAATTTTAGGCATCCGTTATTCTTATATTATTCATCTTATTCTTTTTATTTGATGTTGTTGGTAATTCTTTCTTTTAAGCTCTACGTTTCAATATTTTCATATTTTTTTCTGTTCTCTTTCAGGTCTTTTGACTGTTATCCCATGATTTGAGTTATAGATGGCGTTTAAACACAATCACAGGATAACAGTAGAGACTACTTTGGATTCAAATCAGGCTCATTCACAATACTCCAACAGATTTACAATGCTCCATTACTAAATCAAGATCCGGCTTAATATTCGCTTCACAAGCACCCTGTATCAGTACCATTTTGTTTTCAAAGATGAATAAAATTAAATCTTTTACATTATGTGATTCTTCTCGTTTAAACTAGAGCCATTCATTAGAAAAATTACAAATAAAGCCTTACCACCATATAGGGTGCGCATTGCTACCGAAAGCACTGCCTGACCCTCTGCCTCGGAATGTCTTCACGTACCAGCTTACACCTTTATCTTGTGGGATAAAGACCAACTATAGATCAAATTTGAAGCAGTATAGTTGTCTAACGATAAAACTACACATTCAAGCCATACCTGGTTAACGAGGGAGGGCCTGACCATGAAAATCTGCCTATGCAATCTCCAAGAAAATATAAGCATAAAAATATTTCTGTAAACATTTTGAACGGCTGGCTTTAATGATACTCCTTTGAAAAAATCAGCCAAATTGTCTTGGAATGTTTTCGGCTAAAAATAATTTGTTGAGGAAATTTCTAGCCTCTCTGTACCAGCTTCTTCAAATTTCTCGCTTTTTTGAATTTTCTGTTTCAGCCTATTTTCATCTTATTAGGTATTTGGAAACCTTTCATAATTTTTATTGTGGGGGACCACTATAAGGAGACAATTGAGGTCCATGAAGTTTATGTATTTTAAAAAGTAGTTGCCTCGAAAAATAATTTTAGTAGCTTGGCTCTTAAAGATGACCTGGGTCTACAAAATTTTTGTAAAAGGAATATAAAGATAATCAAATTTTGGTTACAGATATTACATTTGCTCGATAACCGTCGAGTGAAGGTGGCTTACAATGACCTTTTGAAATATTCAGGGCCAAAACAGGGTAAAGCCGCTCTGGAAAAAGCTGGCTTTTCATAGGCATGGAATAATTACTAGGGTCCATATTGCAAACCTGACGATTTCCTTAGATCGTTGGATTTGGTTCTTAAGCACCAGGATATGCAGGTCTGGCTTACTGGTTTTAAGATGTCAGGTAATCTAAGATTTTATAAGCCGATTAAAGTAGTGTACGGACAGGAGTTTTACTAGATACCCTACCTACCTTGGAGGGCGCTAAGGTGTTGGTTGTAGGTGTGAGTAGATTTTATGCCATAGTGTAGTGCACACTGGGACTCTTACGATGAAAATGACCCGGGAGGCAAGTCTACTTGCCCCCTTTGTAGAGAATATGGGAGTAACCTACAAAATTTTATGTGTAATTGTAAAGGTTTGGAGAATTTACAGGGAAGAAGTGAGCGTGGGAGGGGGCCTAGTTGGCTTCCAATTTTTTGGTCACTTAAAAAGCAATATAGTTTTTAATTTTTGTTCGAATGAGTCCTCTCGCGATATTCTAGGACCACTGAGTCGATACGATCACCCCTGAAGAAAAACAAAACAATCCTTGATCTTTTCCCCTGGCAGAAAATACAAAATTCCACATTTTTGCAGATAGGAGCGTGTAACCTCTACACTAGGGTTTTCTGATGCGTTGAATCTGATGGTGTGGTCTTCATTAGAATTATATGACTTAACGGGTTTTCTACTTTTTTTGAAAATAAAGCAAATATTCTCAGGCTCGTTATTTTTGATGGGTATGACTATAATTGATGAAACTTATATATTCGAAATCAATATATAATGCTATTCTTTTGATGTATCTAATGATATCAAAATTCCGTTTTTTAGAGTTTCCGTTACTATTTAGTCGGTTCGCTTCATACTTACAGTTCGTTACCACAAACTGTTTGATTAGGAAAAGTTTTTTCAGCTTGAAGAAGGTCAAAATGATCAGTAAGAAACTGAAGGGTCAAGGGCTTAACAGCTTGGCAGACTTACCCTTACCATTTCATATACAGGTTTTTCTGTAAAGTTTTCCGAATTTCATTTATAGTATTAAAGGTAGAAAAGGAATTACCGAATACATAATTTGCATGCGAGTCAGTATAATGGATATTTAAATTATTCAGGGGTGGCCAATAATCTTCAGGGGTAACCTGCCTCTCTTCAGATACCTGGTGAAAGCTATCTCTTTGGTTATAAAGTCGATAAGAAGGCATCCTGCTAAAGCCATTATTCTCTCAGTTTTAGCGGATAAAAAGTTTAGGAAATCAAATCCATCGAAATATTTTATTTATACTTACAGATTAATTTTTACAACTTCACAAACGAAATTTTCAAAGAAATATATAAAGCTATATCAAACAAATCGTGGTAAAAAACGACCCCATTCCCCCAAAGTCGTCCGATCGAGGGTTTGGGACAGCCATTTTGTTCAATGCAGTTGAATAGTCAAATAACTCTGCCTTTGAGGATAAAAATACCTACACATCCCTTTGGGAAAAATCTGTAAGTTATGAAATTTGCCCATTGTTTCCGTTTAGCATTTGGTATTGGAAAGTGTACAAAAAACTTCGGGGGGGGGGGGGGGTTGAATTTTTTACTGGGGAAATTTTAGTGCAAGAGGATGGAAATTACTGCATGAGGATGTAAGTACCCATAGGGTGAAATTTCATGGGAAATTAAACAACGAGGAAATTTGCCAGATTTCTCATACTAAATGTTTTTTTTGTCTTATTTTTCTCTTTGCCTTCTAAATTTTATATGTGGAGATTTTTACCGGGTTGGGATTGTCTAGAGGATCTTTTCTTGGGTCGGGGGATTTTCTTCTGGAGAAATTTTCCACGGGGGAATCTTTTGCTGGAGAAATTTTTCACCTGGGGGGGGTGAGATTTCAGGGAAAGATTTACCACTAAGGGAGATTTCAGCCATGACTTGAAAATAATAAGAATTTAAAGTCTTTTTCAAATAAATGTGTGTTACGGAGAACTTTTCAGGCAGAATCATTCGTAAGAAATTTTCGATAAAATAAAAGTTCAAAATAGGGATAAAATCCTTTTTAATAGACAGTGTATAGAAAACTTACAAAAAATACCAGATATTTTGGTCACATATACAGTGATGTCATCAGTAGTAAAACTAAACTAAAACAATTTAAAACAAAAGCTTATAAACGAAATCAAATAAAACTACATATTGTTTAAATCTCTAATTCTTTTCAAAGAAAAGGCGGAAGCTAGCCTCTTTGACCTTCTTGGATTCGGTTCATTAGCGTTCAATGATTTAACATTTGGACAAAGGTCAACTACATTTGGCGAATTGAACTTTACTCTGTCAGATTTTAATAAATTATAATAGATAGAGTTCAGCCCAAATTCACCTGTATCCCGATTCGAAGCGATATTCTTGAATAAGATTTTCTTTATTTCAAGAGTTTCACGAAAATTTTGCTTTAAACCCCGATCCCTAGAAATCAAAGAGAAATTCTCGAACAAAATAAAATGGTCTGGAAAATTGAAAATATGTTCTGAAAGGGCTGAAGTAAAATCTTCAGACTTAGAATCTTGCTTTAAAGCCGAAGCAATAGCATCTTTATGTTGTAATAATCTCATTTCAAAACTCTGGTTAGTACGTCCCACATATGAGCTTCCACAAGTACGTGGGATCTGATAAACCCCACTTTGTTGCCCCAATCAAGTTAGATCATTCCCAGAATTTAGAAAACTACCCAAAGTATTATTACTCTTTGAAGCTACCCTTAGACCACTACTTTGTAAAATTCTTTAAGTTTTTCACTTAGCCCGGGTACAGATGGTAAGGAACAAAAACATCCTTCTCCCGAGTCGTCACCACGACTTCCTTGGAAATCTTTAGAAACCTTTTTCTTCTTTTTGAAAAAGTCTGGTTAATTAACCACTCTGAATACATGCTGCGTATTAGTATTTTGCTTAGAAAAGACAACTCCTCAAAAAATTTTGGAGAGCAAATACTAGAGATCCGATCAGTTAAAGAGATGAACAAACCAATTTTTACTTGGCGAGCATGACCGGAACTATAAGACAAAAATCTATTGTTATTTGTTCAATTTTCTGTAAATTTTTAAATCCAGACTATTTTGATTTTTCAAAAGAATAATATCAAGAAAGGGAAGTTTCCCATTCTCTTCCAATACAACAGTAAACTTTAACCCCCCAAAAAAAAACAATTAAGATGTTCCAAAAATCCTTTTAATTCCTCCTCCCCATAATCCCATACTGAAATAATGACATCCATATACCAGCCCCAGAAAATATGTTTTAAAAAATATGAATCTAACGCAATTGTTTCAATATTCTCCACAAAAATATTAGCTAATAAAGGGGATAAAGAGGCCCCCATAGGTAAACCATTTATTTGTTCGAAATACTCCCCTCTGAATTGAAAAAAAATAAGAGAACTTATTGCACAACCTTACTAAAAACATAATTACAGAAACTTCCAAATCGGTTTTGTCACTAATCAAATAGAAATTTCTTAACAGCTTTCCTTCTAGAAGAGTTTCAGCTGCTTCTACATCAGTATTTGTGTACATTGATACAATGTCGAACCTTGAAAGCAAAAAACTCGAAGAAATTTCTACTTTTTTCAGTTTTTCAACCAAATTCGAAGAATTCTTAATATACGAAATTTGTGTAGACAAAAGTGGTTTACAGATTGACACTAACCACTTGCTCAAAACACTTGTTGGTGACCTTGTACTTGACACAATTGGTGTAAAGGTAGGTTAGGCTTATGAATTTCGGGAAGTCCATATATTTTAGGGCACAAGAAACTGCGCATTTTTGGCAGGCATTTGTAATAAAGTTGAGGTATAATTTTTCTTTCATCCTTTAAACACTTTAATTCGTTCTTAAACTTATTTGTAAAAGAGTCTGTTGGATTATACGATTTTGTTAACTTCTTAATTTGATTCTTAGTCCTCAGTATTCATGACAACTAAAGTTATCTTATCCGCTCTTATCTGCTTCTGTAATGGTAATTGAACCATCCCTTTTCATGTTTTTAAGAATTCTTATGTCTTTGATGGTGATACTAGGAAATTCCGGCTTCAATACAAATTTAGACAGGGTTTTTACGGTAGAAGCTCTTACTAAGCTAACATCTTTTATTAGGTTTGCGTTTTTATGCAAAGATGTTTCTATTGAAGAGATAATGTCTTCCACGGGGACTTTATAACAAAATTTTGGACGTTTTTCAAGCACTGATTGTTCTTGCATCGTTAAAGTTCTTGATGAAAAATTAACCACACCTGGTCCAAGAATTGACGAAGGTATTATCGCATTATTTGTTGATAATTTCGAAAAAATTTTGCAATTTGTCTCTGGAAAGGCGAAAGTCATGATTGAAGTGATTTTTCCTGTTTGTTGAATAAAACAGAAGTCACTTAAACTAACACTTTTTTATATAATATTTTCCAGGGAAAGTTTATCTCTTACTAATAAAGCCTTTTTCGACTTTTATCCTTAATAATGTGATTTAAAGTCTTGAAAGTAAGCTTCGTTCAAACTTTTCTTCCTTGAAAGTGCCCAAATGTAAATTGAATTTTAGTAAAGGTGGCACTATTTTCATCTTCTTACATCGTAGAAGAAAACTACTAGGTCTATTTTGATGCTTAGATATTGGTTGAAGCTCATTAGGTGTAATGAAGATGGACTAGTAAGAGCTGCTTATTATCAGATGTTGAGTTATGGTTCGAAAAAGTCGTGGCCATCCCAAATTAGGTCATTACTAGAAAGAGTGGGAATGCCTTACTTATGGAATGACGGTCTTGGCTCCCGTGATCTACCGACAAATTTAGTAAGCCAGGTACGATTTATCTTAGAGGGTCAAAAAATTCAGTATTGGCAAGGGCTGGTATTAAACTCTGCTACATTGAATCATTATAATCAGGTTAAACCTAGTTTTGGAGAGAAAATTTATTTTAAATTTAATTTACCGGCAATGATTTTATGTCAATGGATTCAGCTTAGGGCGAATTGCCTTCCAATCCAGAGCAGGCAAATGGTGTTCGACAGGAGAATAGTACATCCTGATGAGTGTCCTCTTTGTAGAGATGAGGACGAAGATTTGGACCATTTTCTCCGAAAGTGCCCAGTGCTCTCTGATTTAAGGGAAAATTACTTATGGGATTGTTTTGCTGCTTCCTGGTACTTTACAAAGTAGTAGTCCAACCACAATATTTCGTATTGGTGCGTACATACAGAAGGGATTAGAAAGAAGGAAAAAATTTTACAATTAATTATTAATTATTATATGGATTTACAATTATTTTCGTGATAATATAGGATAAGGTATTTTTTGCCATGTATCATGTTAATGTGTGTTTCGTAATTTTTTCTGTTGTGATTTCTTTATTTTTCATAAAATATTGATCGTATATGGCTCTTGGGCTTTGGAAATACACGATCTATCTATCAATCTATCCATAAGCCTAGTTTGTTTATAGTTCGTACTGTCATGCTCCACTTGTCTCTATTGTAAGTATTAAATAAAAAAAACAAGTTTTTTTAACTGAAAGTAAGGAACGACGTTAAAACTTAAAACGAACAGAAATTATTCCGTATATGAAGGGGGCTGTCCCCTCCTCAACGCCTCGCTCTTTACGCTAAAGTTTTTTTATTGTTTTAAAAAAATAGAGTTGTGAGAAAGTCAAACTTTAGCGTAAAGAGCGAGGTGTTGAGGAGGGGACAGCCCCCTTCATATACGGAATAATTTCTGTTCGTTTTAAGTTTTAACGTCGTTCCTTACTTTCAGTTAAAAAAACTTGTTTTTTTATTTAATTTTTGAACGTTTTTGAATTAATGCAGGTTTTGATTTTGGCTCACCGTACATGAATAATTAAAACAAAATTTGCATATTATATTTGGTTAAATGGCTTTCTCGAAACTTGTTTAATTTTATTTACGAACGTTTTTATTAGTAATAAATATACGTAACTTAGAATTAACTTACGTAACGAACTTCTATATTCATAAATTTTTTAACACGTATATTAGGGGGTTCGCCCCCTAGTCAATACCCTGCTCTTTAAACTATAGTTCGAATTTTTTTTTCCAGTTCTTTAAAAATGACCTCTTAATCACAATCAGTTGATCAGTTGAAAAACTTGTTTTTTTTTTTTTATTTAATTCCTGATCTTTTTCTTTAATAATGCTGGGAAATCCGGCGCCCCCTTCATAGCAATGTCTCTTCCCCCATGAATACTTCCTTCATGGAAAGATCCTTCCATATAGCCCGCGACCCTCTCCTTCCCCCACCTACCAGAAAAAATCTCCTCTGAAAAAGTCTGTATACTTCCAATAACCAATACTATATGTGAACATTGAGTAAAGTTCATTACTTTCAGCCCTCCCCCTGGGGACTTTGGGGATCAAGTCATCCTAAAAGACATTTTTATCATATTTTCGACCATGCTGAACAAAATGGCTATCTCAAAATTTTGATCGGGTGACTTTGGGAAAAAAAACGAGCGTGGGAGGGGGCCTAGTTGCCCTCCATTTTTTTTGGTCACTTAAAAAGGGCACTAGAACTTTTAATTTCCGTTCCAATGAGCCCTCCCACGATATTCTAGGACCACTGGGTCGATACGATCACCCCTGGGAAAAAAAAAAAAAAACAAACAAATAAACACGCATCCGTGATCTTTCTTCTGGCAAAAAATGGAAAATTCCACATTTTTGTAGATAGGAGCTTGAAACCTCTACAGTAGGGTTCTCTGATACGCTGAATATGATGGTGTGATTTTCATTAAGGTTCTATAACTTTTAGGGAGTCTTCCCCCTTTTTTCGAAAATCAGCCAAATTTTCTCAGGCACGTAACTTTTGATGGTAAGATTAAACATAATGAAACTTATATATTTGAAATCAGAATTAAAATCTTATTCTTTTGATGTATCTCTTGGTATCAAAATCCCGTTTTTTAGAGTTTCGGTTACCATTGAGCCGGGTCGCTCCTTACTTACAGTTCGTTACCACGAACTGTTTGATACATATTATAGTTGATGTGCCGGTGATAGCAAGAGACTTCACTAAGATCTGTAGCCAACAATAAAAATGCATATTCAAAAATTACACCGCAAGCTGACTTCTTTAAACCAATGAATTCACAATCGAGAGCACCATACATCTTTGAAGTTTCTGTATTATATTTATTCATCCAATTTTCTCGAGGTGAAATTGTGTCATAGCAGATAATGCGTACGGTAGTTTGATTTCGACAAAGAAATTACTTAAAATTCTAGCTAATAGTTAATGGGAAATCAAGTGATGCAACATCCGGTAGTATTCTAACTCCCTGATTGGTCTAGAAAGAGGCGTGTAATCTTGTACTCGTTGTATTTTAGCCCTCTGATTGGTCTAGAAATGGTCGTGTGATCTTTTCACGGTAGAAATAGTACCCCTCCCTCTACTACCGGTGTGTTCTTGAATTTTACACAGCGTAAACTTGAGTGAGTGGCGCATAATTTGAAAGTATCAAAATTCCTCCCCCATAGGGAACGTTTTTGAATTAATGCAACTTTCCTTTTTGCTCACCATACATGAATAATTAAAACGAAATTTTCATATTAATAATGCATATTAAATTTACAGAGCGCTTTTGAAAGTACTAAAAAATTTTTTAGCGTAAAGTGCAAGGTATTGAATACGGGGTGAACCCCCTAATATATGTAATAATTTATGTTCGTTTTAAGTTTTAATATTTCTCCTTGCTTTCAGTTGAAAAACTGTTTTTTATTTAGTTTCTGATCGTTTTTTAAATAATGCTGGGAAATCCGATGCCACCTTCACAGAAATGTCCCTTCTCCAAATGAAACATCCTCCATGGAAAGATCCTCCCCGTAGCGCCCTTCTCCAGCCCTCCCCCCTCCACCAGAAAAAAAAATCTCCGGAAATCTTCTGCATACTTCCCATTAACCTATACTATATGTAAACAAAAAAAATATGCTATTATGGATATTATGTATCCTCAAAAAAATATTTATTAGGTTTTCGACTATGCTGAACAAATTGGCAATCTTAAATTTTGATTGGGTGACTTCTGGAGAAAAATGAGTGAGGGAGGGGGCCAAGTTGCCCTCCAATTTTTTGGTCACTTAGAAAGGGCACTAGAACTTTTAATTTCCGCTCGAATGAGCTATTTCACGATATTCTAGGACTAATGGATCGATACGATCACCCCTAGGGAAAAAAACAACAAATAAACACGCATCCATGATCTTTCTTCTGGCAAAAAATACAAAATTCCGCATTTTTGCACATTGGAGCTTAAAACTTGTATAGAAGGATTCTCCGATATGCTGAATCTGATGGTGTGATTTTCCTTAAGGTTCAATAACTTTTAGAGGTTGTTTTCCCTTTTTTCGAAAATAAGGTATATTTTCTCAGGCGCGTAACTTTTGATGGGTAAGATTAAACTTGATGAAACGTATTGAAATCAGCATAAAAATCTGATTCTTTTGATGTATATATTGGTATAAAACTCCGTAGCTTAAAGTTTTCGGTTACAATTGAACGGGGTCACTCCTTACTTACAGTTTGTTACCACTACCTGTTTGATCGTAGTAATGGCCTTAGGCCATAAAAACTGGGAGGGGCAAGTTATAAAAAATACTACAACTGTCACAAGTTCTTAGTTAATTAAATACCTTAATAGGAGTGTAAAAATACAAAATAAAAGGGATTTTATCTCAGAAATACTGGGGGAGGAGGCATTTTCCCCCTTCCTAGGCCTAGAGCCATCACTGTGTAAAAGAATAAGAGAATGTATTATGAGCTTTGTAGAGCTCTGAATGGGTAAAAGCAAACATACAGCCCGTATTTATGGGTATTCAGACTAATGTCATGCCTAAAAAATATTGAAACATGTATCTTGATGTGAGAAACATAATTGCAATCTATATGTATGAAGGGCGCCCAGATTACCCGTTTGCTAAAAAAATGGGATGGAAAACTGGAAGCAGGAAAAGTAGTATAGACATGCCGTTTTATTCCAAATATCTCTGAACAAGTTTATCAGCTATTTAAGGGTCGTAGCCAAGATTTTTTTTAAGGTAAGGATTAAAAAAAAACTTAAAAAAAACAAAG
The DNA here is from genome assembly GCA_027921565.1 of Artemia sinica. Taxonomy (NCBI): domain Eukaryota; kingdom Metazoa; phylum Arthropoda; class Branchiopoda; order Anostraca; family Artemiidae; genus Artemia; species Artemia sinica. The sequence continues at coordinate 23,693,005 of CM051256.1, read as the reverse complement.
AAGTTGTTACTATGTATTTTTGTTACGTTTTAATTAGTAGGGAAAAAATCACAGGGGAGTTCAAATCCGTACAACCCCAACCCGCTGGATACGTCCCTGAGCTATCCTCGTCAAATCTGTTTTGTTTTTTCTGAGCCAAAATCTGAAATAAATATTTTTAGAGTCTCAGCTAGACACTTTCTCTTTTTCTGTTCTAAACAGCATTAATTTTTTTTCTTTATCCCTTACCGTATAGTTCTTTATCACTTAACGTCTCTGATCATCTAGTTCTTCTATGAATTTTTTTCCAGAAAACTAATCCGTGCTACGGCTTCCATCTTGTTTTTTTCATTTTTCTGCCCAATGTTCCTCCGGGCCCAAAATCAAAATATGGTACGTAGAGGTGGTCCATGTTCCTTTTAAATAAATATTTGCCTTTTTTCAAACTCCATTACTTCGCCCAAGATAAAAAGAGAATATTGTAGGAACTGCTATTGTTCGGTCATGTAAGAGCAAACATGATAAAATTGTGACACATTTAGCACTTTTGGGCTACAGGTGGCAACTTTGCTTACATCATGTTATCGGACCTGCAGATGATGCTGCCTAAACACGATCATGTGATATATCAGCATAGACTGATTTGGGCTTAAATCAGGAAATTTTTCACATATGTATTCAAAACAAACAGATTTACAATTCTGTATTACAAACAAAAATCCAACTTAATGTTCGCTTCACAAGCTTAAGATTCAGTAACATTATATTTTGAAGACACCATTAAAGTTAAATCTGTTATAACTTTGTGCGAGTCTTCTTTTATAAATTAGAACCATCCAGTAAGAAAAACTTCAAATTTGTCTCATCTATACGCTCGGAGCGTCTGTTTTTTCTCAAAAATAAAGCCCGACTCTCTCACATGGCAATTTTACTCCTATCAGTACCAGATAATATCTAAGGTCTTGGAGGTCAAACTCTAGCTGTAACTAAAATTTTAAGCATTATCGTCCAACAATGGAAGGCCGTATTCATTCCATACCTGCATAATGAGAGAGTTCTGGTCCCGAAAATCTGCTAGTGCAATAATCCTAGGAAAATTTAAACATAAAAATTATTTTTATTTGAGCGTTCTGAAACAATCCACTTTAGTAATAATCCTGGTAAAGACGAGTAAGGGTAAAGAGCGAGGTATTGACTAAGGGCAAACCCCTTCATATACGAAATGATTTCTGTTTGTTTTAAGTTTTAATGTTGCTCCTTACTTTCAGTTGAAAAAACTTGTTTTTTTATTAAATTACTGATTGTGTTTTTTTTAAATAATAATGCTGGGAAATTCGGTGCCTCCTTGATAGAAATGTCCCTTCCCCCAAGGAAATATCCTCCATGGAAAGATCCTCCCATGTAACTCCCTCCTCCAAATTCCCTACCCACCCCCCCCCCAGAAAAATTCCTCCTGAAAACGTCTGTATACTTCCCAATAACCAATACTATCAGAGGCAACGCTGAGGTGTTGCCTATAGTAAAGGCCATTCGGCTCCAATGTTTTATTATTATTTTTTTTTTTTCCCCAGAGGCACTTCATATGGAAGGGGTCGTCGCAGAAACTTCAAAGGGGTCTCATTCGATTTGAAATCGAGAGTTTTAGTGCCCTTCTTAATAGTCGAAAATGATTGGAGGGCAACTAGCCCCCCTCCCCCCACGCCCATCATTCCCCCAAACAAAGTTCTTATGGAAACGGTGGTCCTATAAACTTCGGAGGGGACTCATTGCATTGAAAATTGGAAGTTTAAGTGCCATTTTTAAGAGTCAAAATTATTGGAGGGCAGCTATACCCCCCCCCCCACGTCGCATTTTTCCCAAATGTATCTGATAGAAATTTTGAGATAGCCATTTGTTCAAAAATAGTCAAAAAATCTCATAACACGCTATTTAGGGTTGACACAACTCCCAGAGTATAGGGGTAAGGGATGTAAGTTATTCCTCGGGGGCATGTAAGGTTTTTATGAAGGGGTGGTCTTTTGAACTTTAGAGGAGGCTCATTTGATTGAAAATGTATAGTTCTAGTTCCATTTTAAGAGTCAAGCGTGATGGAGAGAAAATAGCCCATCCCTCTCACTGATATCCTCTTTTCCCCAAACACAATCGATCGAAATTGTGAGATAGTCATTTTGTAACCAGTAGTCCAAAGAGAATATAACAATGTCTTCAGTAATCAAATATAAGAAATATTTAGATGGACGTTGAACTATTATACGGACGTTTATTTCTACCCATTTTTGGCTTAATGGAGCTCTTTACCTCTCTTTTAAAAACTTATTTTGTGGAAAATATTTTTTAAATTAATATAAATATAAGGCAGCGTCATTCAAACAGGGGGGACAGAGCCACCTGCCCCCCCCCCACCCCCGTTATGGGCACCGAAAACGTAAATCAGGATATTTTTCACGGACGTATTCACACTAAAGATTTGTTTTCCACTAAAAAGGAAGAAGAACATTCCGACTTAATCTTTGTTTTACAATGACAAAAATCAGTACTGTCTATATTTTGCAGACAACTTTAAAATTATAAATATTACTAATTTATGTGAGTCTTCTATTTTAAAAGAAGAAGCATTAGTTGCGTTTGTGATCACCGTTCAATGAAGCAGTTGAACTTTCAATGTTGGACGTTCAAGTGCTTAGTTTTTGTTTTTACTAATTTCGGGGAAGGGAGGAAGGAACAATTTTTTCCGGAAGAGAAGGTACCACGTTTGGTTGATTTGAGCGATTCTGAGAGGGCTCTAAACTTGTCACACTAATACAGGGGTCTACAATCATCACTACCAAAAACCAATGGTGTTTTTCCTATAGCTGAAAATGTATTCATCTGAAAATATTTTTGAAGGACGGGGAAACACTATGTTCCCATAAATTTATTCAGTAACTGTTCATTTTTACGTTTGATTTGGTTATTCATTTTAATTTCTGCCTGCTTTTCCCCCTCCCTGGTAAATTTTATTTTTACTAAAATTTCAATTAAAAAAAATATTAATTAGGAATGGATAGCTTAAGTAGCGTGGGTTTTTTTGATTTGTAGTCAATGTGACAGAGCCTCTTACACCCTTGCATTATAGGCTGTGTCCCATATATATCCTCTGCCCAATTGAAGCAGTATAGCCTATACATTTATAATGGAGTTGTTTATACGGTCACAAGAGTGAGATTGAATTTTCCAAAGCTTTGATGCTTATTGCTCTTGTCTGTTTAACAATGTGGATGCATAATTGAAGCTTTGTTCATATCTATCATACATTTAATGGCTTCATTTTTTCTGATAAAAGGGCATTTCAGGGCTAGTATAAAACATCAGATATAGTAGAGAAGTTTTTTTTTTATTTAACACAGCAGATTCCAAAGTAGGTAGAAAAGAAAGGTGATTAGATCAGTAGTAAGCTATCTAGTACTTTCAACCATACAAGCATAAGGGTGTACGCACTTTCAATTATACATGGAATTGCACAAGAATATGCAGTACAGTTTGACGTGCACATTGTAAAAACCTTTTATACTTATAAAGTGGTCAAACACGTTTGAGAGTATAATTGTTTTTTTTTAATCGAAAACTAGAAATTGTCAAATTGCGTATTTAGGAATGATTTTGTAGGAAAAGCTGTCTATAACCCATGCATTTTCCACTGTTCCATTTCTTTGAAGTTTGTGCTATCAAGAGTGGTTTCTGATTTTTTTTGGACAATTGCCTTTAGTCAAGAATAGTTTGTTATGAATGTGTCGGTAGATAGCATTTGCGAATTGGATCCTAGGAAGGTGGAGAAAAAAAAGGTTTAGCCTTTGCGAACTGGACTATACGAACGATATTAATTGAATAATAGGGAAAAACACAGCTAGATAACATTTGAGATTTGGATCGTATGAAGGTGGAGAAAAAAAGGGTATCGAATTTGCGGATTGGTGATTATCAGTTAAGGTTACCCCTCGGGGTTGTTAACTCATAGCTTATTTATTATAAATTTGGAACAATATCATTCAATGGAAATGGTTAACGATGATAAAATGGTCGTATGAGTTGACCTAGCTTTACTTCTTCGATGTGTTCTGTATAATACACAAGTGGCGTTTGAACAGTGTTGTCAATTTAAAAAAGAGTTTAACGTTATAGTATACTAAAAAGTTGATACTAATAGAGATGTAGATAGCAAGAAAAGAATTTTAATAACGGATAGCTTTACTTCTTCGATGTGTTCTGTATAATACACAAGCGGTGGTGTGATGGCAGCGGGGTGTCTTAGAGTACTTATAGTGCTGTACTGTGGGCCGAATTGCTTGCGAAAAAACCCGAATGAATGAGTTGAAATAGAATTTTTAACTAGAAATGGCTGAAAAGTATTTTTTTTGGGGGGGGGGGGTCTATGACAGAGGGGTGTCTTAGCGTTGTTATAGTGTGATAGTGGGGGGGGGGGGTGAATTGCTAGCGAAAAACCCAAAAGAATGAGTTGAAATAACATTTTTAACTAGAGATCTCTGAAAAATATATTTTTGGGGGGAGATAGTGCGATGGCAGCCGGCTGTCATAGAGTAGTTATAGTGTGAGAGTTTGGGGGCGTATTGCTTTTAAAAAAGCATGAGTGGATGACTTGAAAATAAAGTTTTAACGATAAATGGCTGAAAAGTGTTTTGGGGGAGATGGGTCGATGACAGAGGGGTGTCCTAGCGTAGTTATAGTGTGATAGTGGGGGGCGAATTGCTAGTGAAAAAACCCAAATGAATGAGTTGAAATAACATTTTTAACTATAAATCTCTGAAAAAATATTTTTTGGGGAAATAGTGCGATGGCAGCCGGCTGTCATAGAGCAGTTATAGTGTGATACTTTGGGGGCGTATTGCTTACAAAAAAACCCGAGTGGATGACTTGAAAAAAAAATTTTTAACGAGAAATGGCTCAGAAGTGTTTTATTTTATTTTTTTTTTGGGGGGGGGGGTTGATGGCAGATGGATGTCTTAGCGTGGTTATAGTGTGATAGTGGGGGGGGGTCCAATTGCTTGCAAAAAACCCAAATGAATGAGTTTAAATAAAATTTTTAACTAGAAATGGCTGAAAAGTGTTTTGGGGGAGATGGGGGCGACGACAGAGGGGTGTTTTAGCGTAGTTATAGTGTGATAGTGGGGGGCAAATTGGTAGCGAAAAACCCAAATGAATGAGTTGAAATAACATTTTTAACTAGAAATCTCAGAAATTTTTTTTTTGGGGGGGGGGGGGGGGGGTAGTGCGATGGCAGACGGCTGTCATAGAGTAGTTATAGTGTGATAGTTTTGGGGGCGTATTGCTTACAAAAAAACCCGAGTGGATGACTTGAAAGTAAAAATTTTTTAACCAGAAATGGCTGAAAAGTATTTTTGGGGAGATGGGTTGATCGCAGAGGAGGATGTCTTAGCGTAGTTATAGTGTGATAGTGGGGGGGCGAATTGCTAGCGAAAAACCCAAATGAATGAGTTGAAATAAAATTTTTAACTAGAAATGGCTGAAAAGTGTTTTGGGGAGATGGGTCGATGACAGAGGGGTGTCTTAGCTTAGTTTATAGTGTGATAGTGGGGGGGGCGTATTGCTAGCGAAAAACCCAAATGAATGAGTTTAAATAGCATTTTTAATTAGAAATCTCTAAAAAAATATTTTTGGGGGGAGATAGTGCGATGTCAGCCGGCTGTCATAGAGTAGTTATAGTTTGATAGTTTGGGGGCATATTGCTTACAAAAAACCCGAGTGGGATGACTTGAAAATAAAATTTTTAACGAGAAATGGCTGAAAAGTGTTTTGGGGGAGATGGGTTGATGGCAGAAGGATGTCTTAGCGTAGTTATAGTGTGATAGTGGGGGGTGAATTACTAGCGAAAAACCCAAATGAATGAGTTGAAATAAAATTTTTAACTACAAATGGCTGAAAAGTGTTTGGGGGAGATGGGTCAATGACAAAGGGGTGTCTTAGCGTAGTTTATAGTGTGATAGTGGGGGTGAATCGCTAGCGAAAAACCCAAATGAATGAGTTGAAATAACATTTTTAACTAGAAATCTCTGAAAAAATATTTTTTTGGGGGAGATAGTGCGATGGTAGCCCCTGTCATAGAGTAGTTATAGTGTGATAGTTTGGGGGCGTATTGCTTACAAAAAAACCCGAGTAGCTGACTTGAAAATAAAATTTTTAACGAGAAATGGCTGAAAAAGTTTTTTGGGGGAGATGGGTTGATGGCAGAAGGAAGTCTTAGCGTAGTTATAGTGTGATAGTGGGGGGGGCCGAATTGCTAGCGAAAAAAAACCCAAATGAATGAGTTGAAATAAATTTTTAACTAGAAATGGCTGAAAAGTGTTTTTGGGGGAGATGGGTCGATGACAAAGGGGTGTCTTAGCGTAGTTGTAGAGTGTGATAGTGGGGGGGGGGACGAATTGCTAGCGAAAAACCCAAATGAATGAGTTGAAATAACATTTTTAACTACAAATCTCTGAAAAAAATATTTTTGGGGGGAGATAGTGCGATGGCAGCCGGCTGCCATAGAGTAGTTATAGTGTAATAGTTTGGGGGCGTATTTCTTACAAAAAACCCGACTGGATGACTAGAAAATAAAATTTTTTTAACGAGAAATGGCTGAAAAGTGTTTTGGGGGAGATGGGTTGATGGCAGAAGGATGTTTTAGCGTAGTTATAGTGTGATAGGGGGGGGGGGGCGAATTGCTAGCGAAAAACCCAAATGAATGAGTTGAAATAAAATTTTTTACTAGAAATAGCTGAAAAGTGTTTTGGGGGAGAGGGTTCAATGACAGAGGGGTGTCTTAGCGTAGTTATAGTGTGATAGTGGGGGCGCGAATTGCTAGCGAAAAAAAAAAACCCCAATGAATGAGTTGAAATAACATTTTTAACTAGAAATCTCTGAAAAAATATTTTTGGGGGGGAGATAGTGCGATGGCAGCTGGCTGTCATAGAGTAGTTATAGTGTGATAGTTTGGGGGCGTATTGCTTGCAAAAAAACCCGAGTGGATGACTTGAAAATAAAATTTTTAACGAAAAATGGCGAAAAGTGTTTTGGGGGAGATGGGTTGATGGCAGAAGGATGTCTTAGCTTAGCGTAATTATAGTGTGATAATGGGGGGGCGAATGGGGGGAGGCGAACTAGCGAAAAACCCAAATGAATGAGTTTGAAATAAATTTTTAACTAGAAATGACTGAAAAGTGTTTTGGGGGAGATGGGTCGATGACAAAGGGGTGTCTTAGCGTAGTTATAGTGTGATAGTGGGGGGGGGGGGGGCTAATTGCTAGCGAAAAACCCAAATGAATGAGTTGAAATAACATTTTTAACTAGTAATCTCTGAAAAAATATTTTTGGGGGGAAATAGTGCGATGGGGGCAGCCGGCTGCCATAGAGTAGTTATAGTTTGATAGTTTGGGGGGCGTATTGCTTACAAAAAAACCCGAGTGGATGACTTGAAAATAAAATTTTTAACTAGAAATGGCTGAAAAGTGTTTTTGGGGCAGATGGGTTGATGGCAGAAGGATGTCTTAGCGTAGTTTAAATGTGTGGATAGTGGGGGGGGGCGAATTTCTAGCAAAAAAACCCAAATGAATGAGTTGAAATAAAAATTTTTTAACTAGAAATGGCTGAAAAGTGTTTTGGGGGAGATGGGTCAATGACAGAGGGGTGTCTTAGCGTAGTTATAGTGTGAAAGTGGGGGGCGAATTGCTAGCGAAAAACCCAAATGAATGAGTTGAAATAACATTTTTAACTAGAAATCTCTGAAAAAATATTTTTGGGGGGGGAGATAGTGCGATGGCAGCCGGCTTTCATAGAGTAGTTATAGTGTGATAGTTTGGGGGCGTATTATTGCTTGCAAAAAACCCGAGTGGATGACTTGAAAATAAAATTTTTTTTAACGAGAAATGGCTGAAAAGTGTTTTGGGGGAGATGGGTTGATGGCAAAAGGATGTCTTTAGCGTAGTTATAGTGTGATAGTGGGGGGGCGAATTGCTAGCGAAAACCCAAATGAATGAGATGAAATAAAAACTGGTAACTACTAGAAATGGCTGAAAAGTGTTTTTGATGGGGAGATGGGTAGATGACAGAGGGATGTCTTAGCGTAGTTATAGTGTGATAGTGGGGGGGGGTGTGAATTGCTAGCAAAAAACCCAATGAATGAGTTGAAAAAAAAAAAAAACATTTTTAACTAGAAATCTCTGAAAAAAAATTTTGGGGGGAGATAGTGCCATGGCAGCTGGCTGTCATAGAGCAGTTATAGTGTGATAGTTAGTTTGGGGGCGTATTGCTTACAAAAAATCCGAGTGGATTGACTTTAAAATAAAATTTTTAACCAGAAATGGCTGAAAAGTGTTTTGTGGGGAGATGGGTTGATGGCAGAAGGATGTCTTAGCGTAGTTGTAGTGTGATAGTGTGGGGGGGGAATTGCTTGCGAAAAAAACTCGAATGAATGAGTTGAAATAAAAATTTTAACTAGAAATGGCTGAAACGTGTTTTGGGGGAGATGGGGCGATGACAGCAGGGGTGTCTTAGCGTAGTTATAGTGTGATAGTGAGGGGCGAATTTCTAGCCTATAATCTGAGCTAATAAGGGTTTATGACCGTAAAACTCTAGTTTTGTGTAAGAAAATTATGGAAAATACAATTCTCTGCTTCAAATGTGAAACTTAAGTCCAATTTGGATCGAAAAAAATAAAGCTATTTCCGTAAAATCTGAGCTAATAAGGGTTTTTTTGACCGTAAAATCTAGTTTTTTTTGTTAGAAAAATTATTGAAAAATACAATTCGTTCAATCAGTAGGATGATGGCGGATAAGGTACCAATACAACCTATAAAAGAAAAATAGCTTATTTTTAAAGTGTCTAAATCATCCTATTTTTTTTTAAAAAATTGAATTATTATTTAAAAACGCGCTTAGTAGTAGCATTTGGTTCCCTACTCTATATATTCTGAAAGTTCCAACTTAATATAGATATTTACATGACACAGTAGGTTTTGATTTTGTTCAAAACAATGCCAAAAAATTTCATATTAAAACTCTTTATCTGCTTTGGAAAAAAATGATTTGAAATGGATAGAAAGTTGTTTTCAAGAAATTTTTAGAAGCAAGATTAAGCATTCGTTTACCATTAACCCTACTATGACCGGAATATAGTGCCTTTTTATTTGGCTTCACTAGTCGAATTCAGTTGGGTGAATGCATGCACTTGACATGATTCAAAATAGCGAAAAATGTCTTTTAATATCTCTGACATACCTTTACTGTGATGAAATGAAAGGCCAAAAAAAAGGCTTTACTTACTACTAAGTCCCTTAAAACTCGGGGAAAAACTACAATATTCTAGCGAAAAATAGCATCATTAATTTCAAATGGTGAGATAAAAAGGCTCTCTAACAGTAAACTAGAAATTAGCTAAAAATATTATTATGTGGTTGAAAAATAGCGAAAATGTCGATAGGAAGATGCGAGATAGTGATAGGAAAGATTAAAAAAGAGGGGTTTCTTTGACGAGCAAAATTATCAGCACTATATAACTACTCTATGACAGCCAGCTGCCATCGCACTATCTCCCCCCAAAAATATTTTTTCAGAGATTTCTAGTTAAAAATGTTATTTCAACTCTTTCATTTGGGTTTTTTTCGCTAGCAATTCGCCCAACCCCCCCCCACCCCCCCCCCACTATCACACTATAAATACGCTAAGACACCCCTCTGTCATCTATCCATCTCCCCCCAAAACAATTTTCAGCCATTTATATTTAAAATTTTTATTTCATCTCATTCATTTGGGTTTTTCGCTAGCGATTCGGTGGGTTGTTTTCATAGAGTCATCTTTATATTCCATAGTGATATTTTCAGGCAGCCAATGCTATTTTATTTTTCTGGCAATTTCACTGTCTATTATCACATTATTTTTACACAGGTAACAGTTCAGCACGTAGACAAGATACGGTTTACGATATTAGTAAAAGAGTAGGCCTTTCTTTTTTCGACCTTCCGTTGAATGCTAATACCCGAAAGCGGACGATTCGATGTATCAGTAGGTAATGTGTTACCTGCAACAGTAGCAAGGAGTTGTCCTCTATCATCAACAATTATTTTTAGGTTGGCATTCTCTTTTGAGTGCAATCATCTCTGGAGATCTCAGTCTCGCATATCCACCAACATAAGAGTTGAATTTTTTCGGTATTCCAAAGAAATTTAATTCCTTACTGTCATGGGACAATGCATGCACACATTTCCAATAGTGCTACCACTTGTACTTGTTTCATAGTTTAAATACTTCTCCTTGTCGACAATCAATGCTACAATAAACACTGTCATGTGAACACACTTTATTAAAAATGCTCCATCTTCACTTTTTTTTAAGATATGACTTATGTGTTTATTGTTTCCACTGCGTAAAAAATGCTGATTTAACAACACATGCAATAGACTAGGTAGTGTCGATAACCGGACATAGAATACCAGTGGAAAGCCACATCGTGTCTCTGAGTCATCATAGAGTACAATTGTTAGAGCTGTAAGCATATTTTGTCATTTTAAGATACGTACAAAAAAAAATAAATAAAAAATAAATAAAGTTGAATAATTTTGAAGTTTTACAAAAAAAAAAATAGTTTGTTTTTATGAAAAAAAATATTGAATTAAAACCATCAGTCCTCATCATTATGAGTATCCAAAAATGGACTTAAGTTTCAAAATTTGAACCAGAGAATTGTATTTTCCATAATTTTCTTACAAAAAACTAGAGTTACGGTCAAAAACCCTTATTAGCTCAGATTTTACGGAAATAGTTTATTTTTCGATCCAAAACTGGACTTAAGTTTCACCTATGAACCAACGAATTGTAATTTCCATAATTTTCTTGCAAAAAGACTAGAGTTTAAGGTCTTAAATTAGTCTTTTTTCTTCGATCCAAAATTGGACTACCTCAAAAACCCTTAGTAGCTCAGATTTACGGAAATAGTTTTTTTCTTCGATCCAAAATTGGACCTAAGTTTCACGTTTGAACCAGGGAATTGTATTTTCCATAATTTTTTTACAAAAAACTAGAGTTTACGGTCAAAACCCTTATTAGCTCAGATTTTACAGAAATAGTTTATTTTTCGATCCAAAACTGGACTTAAGTTTCACCTATGAGCCAACGAATTGTATTTTCAATAATTTTCTTACAAAAAACTAGAGTTTTTACGGTCAAAAAACCTTATTAGCTCAGATTTTACGATAATAGTTTTATTTTCCGATCCAAAATGGACTTAAGTTTCACATTTGAACCAGAGAATTGTATTTTTTTCGATCCAAAAATGGACTTAAGTTTCACATTTGAACCAGAGAACTGTATTTTCCATAATTTCCTTACAAAAACCTAGAGTTTACGGTCATAAACCGTATTAGCTCAGATTTTAGGCTAGCAGTTTGCCCCCCACTATCACACTATAAGTACGCTAAGACACCCCTCTGTCATCACCCCATCTCCCCCCCAAAACATTTTTCAGTCATTTCTAGTTAAAATTTTATTTCAACTCATTCATTCGGGTTTTTTTGTAAGCAATACGCCCCCCCAAACTATCACACTATAACTACTCTATGACAGTCGGCTGCCATCGCACTATCTCCCCCAAAAAAATATTTTTCAGAGATTTTAGTTTAAAATGTTGATTTCAACTCATTCATTTGGGTTTTTCGCTAGCAATTCACCCCCCACTTTCCCACTATAACTACGCTAAGACACCCCTTGTCATCGCCCATCTCCCCAAAAACAATTTTTCAGCCATTTCTAGTTAAAAATTTTATTTCAACTCATTCATTCGGGTTTTTTCGCAAGCAATTCTCTGTCATCGACCCATTCTCCCCAAAACACTTTTCAGCTATTTTCGTTAAAAATTTTATTTTCAAATCATCCACCGGGTTTTTTGTAAGCAATACGCCCCAAAAACTATCAAACTATAAACTACTCTATGGACAGCCGGCTGCCATCGCACTATCTCCCCCAAAAAATATTTTTCAGAGATTTTTTTTGTAAAAAATGTTATTTCAAACTTCTAATCATTTGGGTTTTCGCTAGCAATTCGGGGCCCCCCCCCACTATCACACTACAACTACGCTGAGACAGCCCTCTGTCATCGACCCATCCCCACAAAACACTTTTCAGCCATTTCTAGTTAAAAATAGTATTTCAACTCATTCATTCGGGATTTTTCGCAAGCAATTCGGCCCCCACTATCACAATATAAATACACTAAGAGACCCCTCTGTCATCGACCCATCCCCCCCAAAAAAAAACACTTTTCAGCCCATTTCTAGTTAAAATTCTATTTCACACGCATTCATTCGGGTTTTTTCGCACGCAATTCGGCCCACAGTACAGCACTATAAGTACTCTAAGACACCCCGCTGCCTTTCACCCCTCCAATTGTGTATTATACAGAAACACATCGAAGAAGTAAAGACTATCTGTTATTAAAATCTTTTTCTTGCCATCTACATCTCTCTTAGTATCAACTTTTTAGTATACTATAACGTTTAAACTCTATTTTAAATTGACAACACTGTTCAAACGCCACTTTGTGTATTATACAGAACACATCAAAGAAGTAAATCTAGATCAACTCATAAGACCATTTTATCATCGTTAACCATTTCTATTGATTGATATTGTTCCAAATTTATAAATAAATAAGCTATGAGTTAACAGCCCCGAGGGGTTATCTTAACTGATAATCACCAATTCGCAAATGCGATACCCTTTTTTTTCTTTACCTTCATACGTTCCAATTCGCAAATTTTATCTAGCTCTGTTTTTTTCTCTATTATTCAATTAATATCGTTTCGTATAGTCCAATTCGCAAATGCTAAACCTTTTTTCTCCACCTTCATAGGATCCAATTCGCAAATGCTATCTACCGACACATTTATAAACAAACTATTCTTGACTAAAGGCAATTGTCCAAAAAAATCAGAAACCAGTCTTGATAGCACATACTTCAAAGAAATGGAACAGTGGATAATGCATGGGTGATACACAGCTTTTCCTACAAAATCATTCCTAAATACACAATTAGACAATTTCTAGTTTTGATTTAAAAAAAACAATTATACTCTCAAAACGTGTTTGACCACTTATATAGGTATAAAAGGTTTTTACAATGTTCATGTCAAACTGTACTGCATATTCTTGTGCAATTCCATGTAGAGTTGAAAGTTCGTACACCCTTATGCTTGTATGGTTGAAAAGTACTAGATAGCTTACTACTAGATCAAAGGTAAATAGATTGATTTTGTATTTAAAATAAGAAATTTTATAAAGCAAATTGAGATAAGGTAGGTTACTCAGCTACAAAGCACTTAGGGAGTAAAAAAGCAAATTTCCACAGCCCTCGCTGAGAAACCCCTAAAAAAATAGCTCCTTTAAGCAAAAGTCCTATATACAGCCCTAATTAATCCCTCTTGATTTCTTTTAATATTTATGTTCTATGCTTTTATTATGAAAGTGACGAGGAGTATTAAACCCCAAAATTAAAATAATTATTCCGTGTACGAGGTGGACTACCCTTTTATATCACCTCATAGTCACAGAAACTTCAGAGGATGCTCACTGTTACAGGAAAATGAGAGTTGGTCCTTTTTTGTAGGTAAAAAGTGATTAGAGACCAACCAGCCTCTGGGGGAGGGGTGTTTTCTCAGGGGGAAAACGCCCGACATCTGATTAATTGGAATAAAAAATTATTAACAAAATTTCATCAGGGTTTGTATTACCTAAAAGACAAAAAACAAGCACGTACTAATAAAAAAAGTCAGTAATAAAACTAAGAATAATACCTGACATCACACAAAGAATGTATTTCTTGGGAAACAACTCGCCAATCCCTAACCTGAGAAAATTAAAGACTACAAACTGGATTTTTGGGAGATAATTTTTTTCAACTATCCCATATTTATTTATTTTACTCTTTTTTTTTTTTAACTATTCTTTCTAACATTCCCAATGTTTCCCTTCTCCTTCATAGGCAGCGCGCTGCCTAAGTAAAGAACGATGTGGGCACAATATGTTGTTTTCTTTTGTTTGTTTTTTGTTTTTTCTCATACCCGGGCCTTCCGTATTGAGGGAGTTGTCGTAGGAAAGTTCAGAAAGTTCGAAAAGGGCTCATCGATTGCGAAATTGGAGTGCGCTGGCTAGTGCCCTTTTTAATGGTCGAAGATGATGGAGGGCAACTAGCCTCCCCCCACGCCCAATTCATTCCCCAAAATTCTAATCAAAAATTGCAAGATAGCCATTTTGTCAGCGTAGTGATTTCCAGATAGAAAAAATACGTTTTTTGAGAAGGACACTCCCCAAAACCCTCAGGGCAAGGGTTTTAAGTTAGGCCCTGTGGGCATATAAGGTTTTTTATAGAAGGCGTTGTCGTACAAACCTCAAAACAGGGCTCATTCGATTGAAAATTAAAGGGATAGTGCCCTTTTAATGGTCGAAAGTGATTGGATTGCAACTAGCCCACCCCCCCTACGCCCATTCATTCCCCATACACATCCAATCAAAATTGTTGAGATAGCCATTTTGTTCAGGCGTAGTTGATTTCAGATAGAAAAAATATATTTTGAGGAGAGACACTCCCCCACAACCCTCAGGGCAAGGGTTTTTAAGTTATACCTTGGGGGCATATAAGGTTTTTATAGAAGGCGCTGTCGTAGAAAACTTCAAAAAGGCTCATTCGATTGGGAAATTTCAAAAAGCTAGTGCCCTTTTTAATTGTCGAAAGTGTTTGGAGGGCCAACTAGCCCCCCCCACGCCCATCATTTCCACCAAACACATCCAATCAAAATTTTGAGATAGCCATTTGTCAGCGTAGTTGATTTCGAGATAGAATTAAATAAAAAAAAACAAGTTTTTAAACTGCAAAGTAAGGAGCGACATAAAAACTTTAAAACGAACAGAAATAATTCCGTATATGAAAGGGGCTGTCCCTCCTCAAACGCCCGCTCTTTACGCTAAAGTTTTATGTTTTAAAGAATAAAGTTGTGAAGACAGAGTCAAACTTTAGCGTAAAGAGCGAGTGTTGAGGAGGGGGACAGCCCCTTCATATAAGTCTTTGAAGTCTTTGACAATAGAAAAAAAATGTCATAAAGACCATTAGACTTTAATGTTTTATTGAGTCTTTTTCTAAAAACTCCTCATTTTGTTGGCACAGCCAGCCCCGCCCATCCACCCTTTAGCATAAACCCGACCCCATAATATCCTCCCATTTGCAGCGCAAATCGGAGGATAGGGTTATATACTGCAACGATTATATAATTCTTTCTAGATACTAAAAGAATTTTTTTCTGTTGTTGATTTTGCCTCCATATAAAAGGATTTCCTTATCGCCATAAAGGCAATAAGGTTTCGATGTTGTATTGTTTTTTAGTTTCGCAATAAGATCAGTAAAAACAGGGCCACCAACTGGGAAGGTTTTGCACAGCCAAAAACTATTGGGCTTCTTCTAAGAACTCCTCACCAGTGGGCAACGCTGTAGCGTTTTTGCCTATAGTAAAGGCCCATACGGCTCCAACGCTTTATTATATTATTATTTTTTTCCCAGAGGCAATTCATTCGGAAAGGGTCGTCGTAGAAACTTCAAAGGGGGCTGCATTCAATTGGAAATCGAGTGAGATCTAGTGCCTTTTTAATAGTCGAAAATGTTTGGAGGGCAACTAGCCCCCACTCACGGCCATCCATTTCCCCAAACACATCAATCAAAATTTTGATATAGCCATTTGTCAGCGACATGGTTGATTTACAGATAAAAAAAATATATCTTTGAAGAGGGGGATACCCCTCCACAACCTCAGGGCAACGGGTTTTAAGCTATACCCTGGGGCATATAAGGTTTTTATAAAGGTGTTGTCGTAGAAACTCAAAACAGGCGCATTCGATCGGGAAATTAAAGAGCTAGTGCCCTTTTTAATAGTCGAAAATGATTGGAGTGTAACTAGCCCCTCCTCCCCCCCCCTATGCCCCATCATTTCCCCAAACACATCCGAATCAAACTTTTCAGATAGCCATTCTTGCTCAGCGTAGTTGATTTCCAGATAGAAAATATATTTTTGAGGAGGACACTCCCCAGAACCTCAGGGCAAGGCTTTTAAGATATGCCCTGGGGCATATAAGTTTTTATAGAAGGCGTTGTCGTAGAAACTCAAAAAGGCTCATTCGATTGAAATTCAAAGGGATAGTGCCCTTTTTAATAGTTCAAAAGTAATTGGAGGGCAACTAGCCCCCCACGCCCATCATTCCCCAAAACACATCAAATCAAATTTTGAGATAGCCATTTTGTCAGCGTAGTTGATTTCTGATAGAAAATATGTTTTTGAGAAGGACAATCCCCCCCCCAAAAACCCCTAGGGCAAGGGTTTTAATTTATGCCCCTGGGAGCGATTATAAGGTTTTTTATAGAAAGCGTTCGTCGTAGAAACTTTTTAAAAAAGGCTCATTCGATTGGATTATTTCAAAAACAGGTTGCATTCGATCGGAAATTAAAGAGCTAGTGCCCTTTTTAATAGTCGAAAATGATTGGAGTGTAACTAGCCCCCCCTCCCCCTCTATGCCCATCATTTCCCCAAACACATAAAAAAAATCAAAATTTTCAGATAGCCATTTTGTTTAGCGTAGTGATTTCCAAATAGAAAATATATTTTTGAGGAGGACACTCCCCCAGAACCTCAGGGCAAGGCTTTAAGATATGCCTCGGGGCATACAAGGTTTTATAGAATGGCGTTTGTCGTAGAAACTAAAAAAAAAACCTCAAAAAATGCTCATCTCGATTGGCCTAATTTATAAACTTAAAAAAATAAATATAATATAAAAAAATTAAAATAAAAAAATTCAAAGGATAGTGCCCTTTTTAATAGTCGAAAGTAATTGGAGGGGAAGTAGCCACCACCACAACCCTCATTCCCCCAAACACATCAATCAAAATTTTGAGGATAGCTATTTTGTTCATAGCGTAGTTGATTTTCATATAGAAAACATATTTTTAGGTGAGGACAATCCCCCACAACCCTCAGGGCAAGGGTTTTAAGTTATACCCTGGGGCACATAAGGTTTTTATAGAAGATGTTTGCATAGAAAACTTCAAAAAAGGCCTCATTCGATTGGAAATTCAAAGGGATAGTGCCCTTTTTAATAGTCAAAAGTGATTGGAGGGCAAAACTAGCCCCCCCCCACGCCCATGATTCCCCCAAACACATCAAATCAAAATTTTGAGATAGCCATTTTGTTAACGTAGGATTTCTGATAGAAAATATGTTTTTGAGGAGGACAATCCCCAAAACCTCAGGGCAAGGGTTTTAAGTTATGCCCTGGGGGCTTATAAGTTTTATAGAAGGCGTGTCTTAGAAACTTCAAAAAAGGCTCATTCGATTGGAAATTCAAAGGGATAGTGCCCTTTTAATAGTCGAAGTGATTGGAGGGCAACTAGCCCCCCCCCCACACGCTAATCATTCCCCCAAACACATCCAATCAAAATTTTGAAGATAGCCATTTCGTTTAGCAATAGTGGATTTCCAGATAGAATATATCTTTTGAGAAGGACCAATCCCCCAAAACCCTCAGGAGCAAGGGTTTTAAGTTAATCCCCTGGGGGCATTAAAGGGTTCTTATAGAAGGCGTTGTCGTAGAAACTTCAAAAAAGCTCATTCGATTAGAAATTCAAAGGGCTAGTTGTCCATGTTTAATAGTCGAAAGTGAATGTTATTGGGCCATTTGTTCAGCGTAGTTGATTCTCCAGATAGAAAATATATGATAGGTTATATATTAATAGATAGGTTTCGATGTTTTATTGTTTTTTTAGTTGTTGCAATAATATCAGTGAAAACAGGACCACTAGCTAGAAGGTTTTGCACAAACCAGCCCCCGTCCGCCTCCTCTTGCACTAAACACCGACCCCATACCTCCATTTGTTGCGCAAATAGGGAGGATAAGTCTACATACTCCTTGTTAATGGTTAACTCTCTTTTATAAAGCTATTTTAGTTTTTTAGTTTTTAATCAATGTTTTCTGTTACTAAGTCTTTGACAATAGAAAAAAAAGGTCATAAAGACCATAAGACTTTAATGTTTTATTAGGTCTTTTTTCTAAAAAACTCCTCATTTTTGTTGTGCACAGCCAGCCCCGCCCTTCCACCCCTTAGCATTAAACCTGACCCCCCTAATATCCTCCTATTTGCAGCAGCGCAAATTGGAGGATAGGTTTATATTACTGCAACGATTATTACAATTCTTCTAGATACTAAAAGAATTTTTTCTGTTTGTTGATTTTGCCTCCATATAAAGATTTCCTTATCGCCATAAAGGCAATAAGTTTCGATGTTGTATTGTTTTAGTTTCGCAAATAAGATCATTAAAAACCAGGGCACCAACTGGAAGGTTTTGCACAGCCAAAAACTATTGGGCCTTCTTCTAAGAACTCCTCATCAGAGGCAACGCTGTAGCGTTGCCTATAGTTAGTAAAGGCCATACGTCTCCAATGTTTTATTATTATTAATTAAAAAAAAAACTTTCTGAAAAATAAGTTTTTCAAAGAAAAATAAAGGCTATTTTAAACTTAACCTCAGGAGATACAAATAATATCCTGTAAAATTCCAACTCAAAACGACCAGAAATTACTATTAAAGAATAAATGAAACCCAAAACGAACAGAAATTAAAATAAACAATCATAGCAAAAAAACATACAACAAGTAATAATATAAATGAATAAATAGATCTTAAAGCGAGTAATGATTAGATTGAATATGAAAATTTATGTTTTAAAAACGAAAAATAATATTTTTGCTATTAAAGTATAAATGAAACTTAAAAACGGACAGAAAATTAAATAAACAATCAATGCGAAAACAAAACATACAATATCAATATAATGTAAATGAACAAATGAATCTTAAAACGAGCGAAACTTAAATTGAATATGCAAATCAAAGTTTGGAATCGAATAAAAAATAACTTACAAACAAGAGTTTGGTATCGTCTCACTGCAGAAGCCTAAAAACTACTGCGTCATTGGCGCTGTACTGAAAAACAAACTCTTTGAAATATTTTCACTTTTATAACTTTAAGAAATCAAAAATACATTAAGATCTTAGGGAAATAAATATCAGTATATATGTATATTAAAATGACAATGCACATTTTTTTTTCATGTAAAACCATTGAATTTTTTTTCAGTAATGTACAAATTATATTCTGGCTTTTAGAAAAGCATATGGGGTTATAAACCTACTCACATTACTTGTATGCTCGTTACCTCTAATATTTATTTTAATGTTTTTTTTCGTTTTGGGTTTCATTGATTTATTGATACTGATTCTTGGGGTAGTTGCATGCTTTGGTAAAAATTATATGATAGTCCGGACGCCAGGGTGTTGAAAAATATGAAACCACACAACGACGGAATGGGGACTGTACTGCTACGAGGAGATTTAGACCTACCCTCCACCCCTTAATTGGACCAGTGTGGATTTCCCAAAATACCAATGCAACTGGCTTGCGAGTGGTGGAAAAACAACTCACGAAACTTGACATTTTATGATATTTTGGTGTGTCATGCTTCAGAGAATACATGTTCACAAAGTTTGAGGTGCCAGTTTGTTTTCTGAACCTCAAATAGAAATGCCTAGAAAGCGACCATAAGAGATGTTTTTTCATAGACAAACTAACACGATTAGTTAAAACAAAAGGGACACAAGTTTTAAAAAAAAATGGCAAAAACTTTATGAATCTGGAAACAGTCTTTGGAAAGTATAAACAAAATCAATTGCAATGATTAGAGTTATATTATGATATAATTGTTGACAAGATCAATCATTTCAAGTTTTTTTTCAAGTGAATTTTTATTTTTTCATTTTCCAATGCTGTTAACAAAACTCGAATAATGAATAAATATTGTAATATCTTGCGAGTCAATTTATTTCTAATGAAGCACCAATGACGCAGAAGGCTTTAGGTTTTTACAGATTAAAGATAGGGGGTAAGTATCCAAATTTTGCTTGTAGTGAAACTATTTTGTCTTGACCGTAATCTTGAAAAGAACTAATAAAATTAAACTGAATATTTGATGCATATAATGATATGAGTTGCTAAAAAGAGTAGAAAAGGGCCTTATTGAATCACTTGTGCAGAACCACCAAAATATGGGCCATAGAGTGTCCTAGGGGAGAACACCTGGTGATGTCAGTACCGACCCCACGAGCCATATCATGGGCCATGGAATCCCCAGGGAAGAACCCGTTTCCGAGAAATGTTCTCCGGGAAAAGTTTATTAATGGTCTTTGATGTATTTCCAAGGAGAATTGTAGCTCCGGGTGAAGTTTATTAAGGTCTTTGATGTATTTCACAGGTGGAATTGTCTCCGGGTGATAGTTTATAATGTCGTTTGAGTTCATTCCAGGAGAATTGTTTCCGCGTGGCGAATGTTTGTGATCTCAGAGATGAAGAGATTAACGCGGGAAAGGGGTTTTCTTATTAATTTCAAATGTGCCAGAACGAGGGATGCCAAAAAACAAAAGGAACACGAAAGAAATTACGTTTAGGGGTATTTGGGCACGAAACCGTTTGAGACATTTTAAGAAATTATTTCGGCGAAAACAGTTAGCGACATTTTAAAAGATGATTTTAGAAGATGTTTTAGAAGAGGATGTTTAAGAGGTGAAACTACTGTGGTCGTTTCTAATATCAACAAAGTCCCATTTGAAACAGTGGTCGGTGAGGTCCCTCTACCCAAACCCAAAGGGGCTCCAAGCCCCCTACCCCAACCCCGAAGGAAGCCCCGATCCCACATAGGTCCACCGGGCCTCCCAAAGGACCCGGCACCCTAAAGGTCCCTCTGAGCCCCCATTTTTTATATATTTTTTATTTTTGCATTTTTGGGGCACAAAAGGGCCCATACCCCCCAACTTTTGACTCCCCCTGCACAACATTAGGATTTGTTAGGTGAGTTTTTTTTTTTAACCTTGTCGCGAGTTAAATTCCTCTTGATTTTTCTAAAGGTGCATTTTGAATTTCTTTCATTGGAAATGCAAGAGTTGGATTATTTCAGTAGTGTTGCTTGTTTGGTTTACCTTGTCATAGTTACATTTTCTTGATTTTCTAAAGTTCATTGTGGATTTCTTTTCATTGAAATGCAAGAGTTGGAATATTTCAGTAGTGTTTTGTCATGGTTTACCTTGTCAAAAGTTACATTCTCTTAATTTTTCAAAGTTCATTGTGGAGTTCTTTCATTGAAATGACAAGAGATGGATTATTTCAGTAGTGGTGGTTGATAGTTTACCTGTTGTTGCAGGTACATTTTATTGATTTTCCAAAGTTCATATTGAATTTCATTCCTTGAAATGCAAGAGTTGGAATATTTCAGTAGTGTTTTGTTGTGGTTCTACCTGTGTGCAACAGGACATTCTCTGGATTTTTCAAAGTTTCATTTTGAATTTCTTTATCATTGAAATGCTAGAGAGTTGGATTATTTCAGTAGTGTTTGGTTGTGGTTTACCGTTGGTCCACAGTGACTTTATCTTTGATTTGTTCATAAGTTCATGGTGGATTTCTTTCATGGAAATATAAGAGATGGATTTATTTACAGTTAGGGTTTTGTGGTAGTTTACCTTGTTGCAGTTACATTTCTTGATTTTTCAAAGTTAATATTGAATTTCATTCCTTGAAATGGCACGAGTTAAGGAATATTTCAGTAGGTGTTTGTTGTTGGTGTTTACTCTTGTCCCAGTTACATTCTCCTAGGATTTTTCAAAGTTCATTTTGAATTTATTTCATTGGCAAATGGGCAAAGACGTTGGAATATTTCAGTAGTGTTTTGTCGTCGTTACCTTGTCACAGTTACATTCTCTTGATTTTTCAAAAGTTCGTTTTGGATTCTTTCGTGAAATGCAAGAGTTGGATTATTTTAACAGGTAGTGTTTTAGTCATGGTTACCTTGGTCACAGCTACATTCTCATGATTTTCACAAATTTCATTTGGATTTTTTCATTGAAATGCAAGAGTTGGAGTATTTCAGTCAGTGTGTAATGTCGTGGTTTTACAATGTCCACACTTTCATTCTACCTCGATGTTTTCAAAAGTTCATTTGGATTTCATTTTCGTTGAAAAAAACATGCAAGAGTTGGAGTATTTCAGTAGTGTTTTTGTCATGAAATTACCATATCGCAGTTACATTCTCTAA
The DNA here is from genome assembly GCA_027921565.1 of Artemia sinica. Classification (NCBI taxonomy): domain Eukaryota; kingdom Metazoa; phylum Arthropoda; class Branchiopoda; order Anostraca; family Artemiidae; genus Artemia; species Artemia sinica. Next base: position 23,670,812 of record CM051256.1, on the reverse strand, counting down.
TTTTTCAAAAGTGTGCATTTTGATATTTCTTTCATTGAAATGCAAGAGTGGAATAATTTACTAGTGTTTTGTTGTGGTTTACCTTGGTCAAAGTGTACCTTCTCTGAATTTTTCAAAGTTCATTTTGAATTTCTTTCATTTGCAATGCAAGCGAGTTGGATTATTTCAGTAGTGTTTTAGCGTGGTTTCTACCATGTCACAGTTACATTTTCTTGATTTTCAAAGTTCATTGTGGATTTCTTCATTGAAATGCAAGAGTTGGCTAATCAGCTAGTGTTTTGTTGCTAGTTTACCATGTCCGAAGTTACATTCTATTGATTTTCAACGTTACCATATTGCGGTTTTTTTTCATTGACAATGCAAGAGGTGGAATTTTCAGTAGTGTTTTGTTGTAGTTTAGTGCTTTGGATAGCAGTTACATTTTCTTGATTTTTCAAAGTTATTTTGAATTTATTCCGTTGAAATGCAAGAGTTGATTATTTCAGTAAGTGTTTTGTTGTAGTTTACCTTGTCGCATGGTACCATTCTGTGCTTGATTTCAACCGTTCATTGCGGATTTCTTTGTCATTGAAATGCAAGAGTTGGAACATTGTCAGTAGTGTTGTGTTGGTGGTTTTACCTTGTCACCGTTAAATTCGCTTGATTTTTCAAAGTTCATTTTAAATTTCTTTCAATTGAAAATTGCATGAGTTGGAATATTTCAGTAGTGTTTTGTTGTGTTTATCGTGTCACAGTTACATTCTCGTGATTTTCAAAGTTCATTTTTGAATTTCTTTCTGCTTTGAAAGCAAGAGGTTGGAATATTTCGAGTAGTTGTTGTGTGTGGTTTATAGTTGTCACAGTTACATTCTCTTGATGTTTTTCCAAAGTTTCATGTGTGATTCTTTAATTGTAAATGCAAGAGATGCAGATTATTTCAGTAGTGTTTTAATCGTAGGTTTACCTTGTCACAGGCTACATTCTCTGATTTTTCAAAGTTCATTTTGTGATTTTCGCTTCGTTTGGAAATGACAAAGGGGGAGTTTGTGGGGGGGAATTTTAAAAATTTTCCAGTAAGACGTTTCGTCTATGATTTACCATTTCACAGGTACATTCTCTTAATTTTTCAAAGTTCATTTTGTAATGCTTTCGTTGGATATGTAAGAGTTGGATTATTGCTAGTCGTGTTTTGTCGTGGTTTTACCATGATTACAGTTAAATTCTCTCGATTTTTCAAAGTTACTTTGAATTTCTTTACATTGTGAAATGCAAGAGTTGAATTATTGTCAGTAGTGTTTTGTCTATGATTTACCATGACTACAGTTACATTCCCTTGATTTTTTAAAGTTCATTTTCGATTTCTTTCGTTTTGAAATGTAAGAGTTGGATTATTTCATGTAGTGATTTCGTCGTGGTTACCTTGTCACAGTTACATTCTCTTAATTTTTAAAGTTCATTTTGAATTTATTTCTGTTGAAATGCACAGAGTTGGAATAGTTCATAGTGTTTTGTCAGTGGTGGTACCTTGTCGCATTTACATTCTCTTGATTTTTCACAAAGTTCTTTTGAATTTCTTTCATTGAAAATGACAAGAGTGGGATTATTTCAGTAGGGTGTTGTTGTTGGTTTACCTTGTCACAGTTACATTTTCTTGAGTTTCAGCAAAGTTCATTGTGGATTTCTTTCATTGAAATGCAAAGAGTGGAATTTTTTTTTTTTTTTTATTCAGTAGGTTTTTGTAATGGTTTACCTGTGTCAAAGTTACATCTCTATTAATTTTGCAACGACTTCATTTTGAAGTTCTTTCATTGAAATTGCAAGAGTTGGATTTAATTTCAGTAGTGTTTTGTTGTGGTTTACCTTGTCACAGTTACATTTCTTGAGTTTAAAAGGTCATTTTGAATTTTTTCTTCAGTGAAATGCATGAGTTAGGAACATTGCAGTAGTGTTTTGTTGTTGGTTTACCTCTGTCACCGTTCACATTCTCTTGATCTTTTTCAATAGTTCATTTTACACGTTTCTTTCAATTGAAACGCATGAGTTGGAATATTTCAGTAGTGTTTTGTCGTGATTTATCTTGTCACAGTTACA